>JASDQU010739991.1:129843-141332 GCA_032191745.1 Picea mariana
GTATATGTGATGAAAGAAAATAGAGAAGAATGTCATCTAAGAAAACATGATGAAAGATGGTTATGGAATAGGAGACTTGGACATCTAAACTTTGACCACTTAATCAAACTCAGAAATATCGAGGCAGTAAAATATATTCTGAGAATATCAAAGCCCCAAGATTCTATGTGTAAACCCTGTCAAGTAGGGAAGCAAAATAGGACATAGTTTAAGTCCAAGAGATTTACTTCAACAGAGAAACCACTCCAACTAGTTCATATGGATTTATGTGGACCATCAATAAAGGAAAGCACGGGGAAAGAAAACTACTTCATGCTGATTATCGATGATTACTCCATACTTACTTGGGTTTCCTTTCTCAAGGAAAAGGCTGAAGCATTTGAAAAGTTTAAAATATTTAAGACTTTAACTGAGACTCAAACAGGCAAGAGGTTAAAGGCAGTAAGATCAAACCAGGGAGGAGAGTATATGTCAAGAGACTTCAAGGAATTTTGTGATGAGCATGGGATCAAGAGAGAATACACAATCCCAAGAACTCCACAACAAAATGGAGTTGTTGAGAGGAAAAACATAGCGGTGCAGGAAATGGCCCGGTCAATGATGAATGAGAAGGACATTGGCCAAATCTACTGGGTAGAAGTGATACACACAGTAGTCCATGTTCTTAACAAATCTCACCTCATACCATAAAGTGAAAAGACACCTTATGAAATGTGGTTTGGGAGACCTGCTTCAATTAAACACTTCAAAGTCTTTGGGAGTAAATGCTACATAAAGAATAATGACGAGAACCTCGACAAATATGATGACAAGGCTAATGAAGGTATCTTCTTAGGGTATGCTACAAATAGTAAAGGGTATAGATGCTATAATAAGAGGCTGCATAAAATTGTTGACTGTATTGATGTAAAAGTTGATGAAGGAATCCTAGCAAGAGAGATGTACAGTAATGAGTCTTCTACAGAAGACACAGCTAAAGATAAAGATGAACAGGTCCAAGAATAAAAAAACGAAGACTCTAAATTAGATGAAGACTCAGACACTCAGTCAGATGCAAATCAGCAGTCAACCTCAAATTCCTCCTCTAGAATCATTCAAAAGAATCATCCTGCAAATCGGATAATTGGAGAAAAAGACAAATGTGTACAAACCAGGAGAAAGCTAATCAAAAACATCGAACAATCTCATATAGCCTTCATATCTATGCTGGAACCCAAGAATTTTAATGAAGCCAACAAATATGACCACTGGGTTAAAGAAATGAATGATGAACTTGATTAGATTGAGAAAACAAATATGTGGGAGATGGTTCATAGACCTGAAGATAAAAATGTCATTGGCTCCAAATGGATATTTAAGAATAAGTTGAATGAGCAAGGACAAGTTGTCAGGAACAAAGCAAGGTTAGTCTGTAAAGGATATGGTCAAATAGAAGGACTAGATTTTGATGAAACATTTGCACTCGTAGCAAGATTAGAAGCTATCAGAATGTTGCTTGCCTATGTTTGTCATAAAAGGTTTAAATTCTATCAAATGGATGTCAAGTCAGATTTTATAAATGGAGATTTAAGTGAAGAAGTCTATATGGAACGACCAGAGGTTTTCAAACCATATAATAACCCTGACTTAGTATGCAAGCTGAAGAAAGATTTATATGGGTTAAAACAAGCCTCTCAAGCTTGGTATCACAGACTAGATACGTATCTCAAAGACAAAGGGTTCAAGAGAGGAACAACTGACAACAATCTATATATTAAAACAAAGGATAATAATTTGCTCATCGTATTGGTCTATGTAGATGACATCATCTTTGGATGTAATAAGGATCCATTGGTACAATGGTTTGCTTCTGCCATGGAATCTGAGTTTGAAATGTCCACGATAGGAGAAATGTCATTTTTTCATGGTCTACAAATTACTCAAAGGTCTGAAGGGATGTTCATTTCTCAAGAAACATATCTAAGAGAAATGTCAAAAATATTTCAAATGGAAGACTCCAAACCTGTGGGTACACCTATGGTTACTGGATGCAAATTAAGCAAGAATGATGACTCACCTGATGTTGATCAAAGATCATATAGGTCAATGATAGGCAGCCTATTGTACATCACAACATCCCGCCCAGATATAATGCATGTTGTTGGAATGGTAGGAAGATTTCAGTCTGCACCTAAACAGAGTCATTTGCAAGCTGTCAAAAGGATATTCAAGTATTTGAAAGAAACAATGACTTATGGTCTGTGGTATACAAGAAATCAGAATTTTCAATTAACTGCTTATTCAGATGCAGATTCGACAAACTGTGTTGATGAGAGAAAAAGCACCAGTGGAGGAGAATTCTTCCTGGGTGACTCATTAGTAGCATGGCTTAGTAAAAAGAAAGTTTCCATTTCTTTATCAACCATAGAGGCAGAGAACATTGTTGTTTCTACATATTGCACTCAGGTATTATGGACGATTCAGACACTTGTAGACTTGAAGGTAAAATACGCTGCACCTATCCCAATTCATTGTGATAACACTAGTGCCATCAGTGTGTCTAAGAATCCTTTATTCCATTCCTAGACCAAGCA
This sequence comes from Picea mariana, assembly GCA_032191745.1. NCBI lineage: Eukaryota > Viridiplantae > Streptophyta > Pinopsida > Pinales > Pinaceae > Picea > Picea mariana. The sequence goes on from JASDQU010739991.1 coordinate 132,417, forward strand.
TATTACCATAAAATACCATTTTCTGAGAGATCAAGTAACCAATCAGGTTGTTCAAATTCTGTACATTCCAACCACAGAACAAATAGCAGAGATCTTTACTAAACCCCTAGCTAAGACCCCTTTTGAATATCTCTGACAGAAGTTGGGTGTCATCCCATTTCACACCTAAGAGAGTCCATCTTGTTAGGGGGAATATTATATTGATTACATATCTGATACCTCCTAAAAATACTGCAATAGCTCAAGGGGAGCGTGCTTTCTTTGACATTGATGTCAAAGGGGGAGAAAAGAACAGATACGGATGCCTTTTTTGCCATCAATGCCAAAGGGGGAGATTGTTGGCATGTTTTATAGGTAGTGTATGCTTTTCATTGATGGTAAGTACAAAAGTGATGATGGCTTGAGTACAGGAAGGATGTTCTAGGTGGGCACCAGAAGTCTTTTGGGAAGACGCTGTAGAGAAAGATCGACAAGATTAGAGTATGCAATGATGGATCTCATTGAATATTTCCTGATGAATGTCAGATATGAGCCCGAGGTCCGACCGACGTTGGATCTAGGAGAATTTACATGCTCTTTAACGAGCAAGGTGAAATGCGAAACCCCAAAAAATCACCTCAACAAAGACTCCATTTTGGAGTTTTGTTTACCAAGAGATGGAGAAGTCAAGAGTTGAGACTCTCCAACACATGAGTCTTGAAGTCGTGAAATGAAAAACCCCAAAATCGTGAAATAGGCACATCGCTCGAAGTTTTGGCTACCAAAGTTTTAGATACCGGGAGATAGGGATGTCATGGACTCTCGTCATCAGGAGTCCGGAAGTGTCGAAATGAAAAATCCCGAAACCCAAAAAAAAAGGCACATCACTCGGAGTGTTGGATACTGGGATTTTGGATACCAAGAGATAGGGATGTCACGGACTCTCGTCATCAGGAGTCCCGAAGTGCCGAAATGAGAAATCCTAAAACTCGAAAAAAGGAACATCACTCGGAGTGTCGGATACTGGGATTTTGGTTACCGGGAGATGGAGATGTCAGAGACTCACATCATCAAGAGTCCCGAAGTGTCGAAATGTGAAAACCCAAAACAGGTGCATCGCTTGGAGTACTAGATACTAGGATTTTAGATACCGGGAGATGGAAATGACAAAGACTCTCATCATAAGGAGTCCCGAAGTCGTGAAACCTGAAGTCGAGAAATGATAAAGACTCCATACTGGAGTTTCGAATACCGGGAGTAGGAGGAGTGAAGAGTAAAGACTCTTCATCAAAGGAGTCCCAAAATCATAAAATGTCATAGAAAAGATCCATTTTGAAGTTTCGGGCACCGCGACATGGAGAATCAAGAAACTTTACCACAGGAATACTGAAATGTCGATTCGCCAAAATGACAAAGTGCCAAAACGTGAAATTGCAAAATGCAGCTTTTGAATAAGGCTATGGTCACAACCATTGGTCACATCGACAAGAGATAGAGGAAAGATCTAGAGCAACCAAGCTCTATTTCGGGGATCGTGACATGGAGTGTCGAGACACTTGATCACAGGAATGGCGAATTGCTGAAAAGACAAAATGTGAAACACGATTAGGCTCAGCTAGAGGTCACAACCTTTGGTCAGATCGACAAAAGATGGGGGAAGGAGTTAGTGAAGACAATCTCCTTTTCGGAGTTTTGGGGGTCGGGAAATGGAGAGTACTAAAATCCTCCACCACAGTGATTCTAAAATGTCGAAGAGCAAAATGATGAAATGAATGCAAGACTAATGAATGTCATCCAACAGTGAAGATGAAATTGAATCAAATTGGACTATTGTTGCACGTCACAGTGTAATTTCCAGAAACCACTGATGGTTTCTTCTAGAGGACTCGAAGACACTTCGGGGTGATTGATAGAGGAGGCAAAGAATCTCAAGGCATCTGCAAGTAGACCACTGACTATTCATGGAGGCGATTGACAGCGGAATGAGCATTGGAGCCTGTAAGTGCAATAGAGTAGTTGAGCTCGACTGTAACAGAAGATGAATAATCTTAACTATTGTGATGCAAAGTAATTTGATTATGACACCTAGTGATGATGGACACATGGGATTAACAAATAGAGAAGTTGAAGAGTTGCCATGATGAACATGCAAAGCACTCGATATGTAGAGTATGCAGAACCATTGGACACAGGGCATGCACAAGAGGCACAGAGAGCATAAGAATGAGGGAAAAAGAAGAGATTAGTGTTGTTGCGGTGGCTGGGAGATGCATGTGTGAAGAAGGAGGTGGAGTGTAGCATCTGAAATTGACAGAAGACAAAAGGTGCATTGAATGGGAATGGCACAAAGGGCACAAGAGGCCAAAGAATAGAAAGTGTAATGGATGCGTGCAGAAAGATAGTGAGGAAGACAGAGAAGCGAACTCTTGCAGAACAGTGATGAGACTGGTAGGTTGCTGTTGAACACTACATCACTGTAATAAGTTTTCGTATCTCATATTCATAAACCAGGGTGGTAGGGAGGTGCTAGGGAGGACTAGTGTCCTCAAAGGTTCAAGTGGGTGCTTGAACACAGGGAGTTGCAGCTTTCATCTAGTTGGTGCTAGATAAACCAGGGAGCTGGTGCTTCCTTCTAATTGGTGCTAGAGAAACCAGGGAGTTGGTGCTTCCTTCTAGTTGGTGCTAGAGAAAATAGAGAGTTGGTGCTCTCAACAAGTAGCATCTTGTAAAACAGAGGTTGCAGCCTCATTATGAGTTGGTTCTCATATGTATGATAATGTAAAGAATGTAAATAATACTTATCATATAAAGAAGAAAAGGTTTTTACCCTTTATGGGTTTCCTCGGGAAACATCTGTCTCTGTGCATCTCATATATGTGACTGATGCTGAATGTGCCATTGCTTATTTCCCTGCATTATTTTGATTATCATTGAGTGCCTAATAAAGAGCTTAAAAAGAAGCATAATTGTTTAAGCACGGTAACAACTAATTCACACCCCCCCCCCTCTCAGTTTCTCAACAAAGAAGACAAGAAGTTCACTAACTGGAGAAATGGATGGTACGAGACAATTAGCCTTAGAGAGCCATACATATATTTGATGGCTCTCATCTTTCGGATATATAGAGAAAAGGATTGCTTCAAGTTTTCGGAAGCATGGATGTCATTAGCATACAAAGTAGCAATCTCTAGGAGCAACTTCAACTAGGGAGCGATAATCTCAAAAAAATTAAGCGTCTGTGTACAACAGGATCAAACATTGAAAGAAGTAGAGGCACCCACTTTCTACATGGCCTTGTACCTTCTCAATGTCATGTGTGCAAGGAATGTCGCTGCTGACATGAATTTAAGCTAGCATGTTGCGGACCTCCCGGTCCACATTTACTTCAGCATACTTTGGGAGAACATGTACAAGAAATATTATGCACTTATCTGTGATGAATTCATTTCCCGTATTAATTTTATTATTTTCAAGAAGGAATGCCTAAGATTATCTGTAGCATCCAAGAAAATGGTAGAAAAAGTAGGCCATTTGTATTTAGATGAATGATCAACCTACATCAAGGTGTTTTGGGCCATTGGAGCATGACATATCCTACTTGATCATGTCCCATACCATCTCGTGGTGGGGGAAATCTTCTATTAGACTATACTGCAGGGCTGCAATGCTACATTGGTCAATGACAAGAAGCGGGATTTCATACCCTACGGTTTTTATATAGGGTTTTATATGGTGAAATATACTTCTCAAACCAAACTAGAAGGGTTGAGCCAACTTGAATTCAGGTTCTTGACAGGTCAATTCTGCATGCACAACCCTAAAGGCCTTGTCCTCCAACATGCTTCACAGGTATCGTCCTGTTGGCAATATGCTCATGATAAGTTTGAGGATGAGATTTTCACAGAGTGTGACTAGGACTAGAATGAGGTGGTGCAGAGAATGGACAATCCAAACATGACCAGGTTCAAAGACATGAGAATGGATGAACAGGTGGAAGAAATAGAGCAGTCAGCTCAAGAGGATGTAAGAGCCAGGGAAGAAATCAGAGTGATAGAGAAAATAGAGGCACAAAGAACATGATTACTCTTTATAGAAGGGGTGCAGACGATCATTGATCAGTTGAAAAATGACCCTAATATAATATAAATGACAAGGATTCCTGCTGATAACCCAATCGAATGATGGGGGGAACCAAGTGGCCTAGAGCCGATACAACATGAAGAAATCACTGGGTTAGAAAACCCTGAGGTTCCACCGCCGCAGACCGGATCACCAGGGGATATTTTGACCCAGCTCAAGATAGCAAAGACACTAGGGAGAAGAAGTGTACCAAATCCCTTGTTTGATTTGATAACCATCTATGATGATGAGGAGAATTCAGAGGTGTCCCTGGTCACTCTAGTGAAAATTACAGAGGAGAAAGAACCCGAGAGAGAATCCACCTCGGGTTCTATTGCTCCAAGTCAGAGTCATCTGTAGATCATGCATGAGGTATAAAGTGTCTTTGATGTTGAGCCACTCAACATATTGAGAACCCCAATGGACAACTTGAGGGATGAGCTAGGACTGAGTGAACAAGAAGAAGAAATTCCACATCATGAAATCAACATCTCAACAATCGATTACCAAGTAAGTACTAAACCTGCCCCTAATTCCTTGGTTTTTTTCAGTACCTTACCACTCGATGAGAAAAAACTAGAGGCCGAGCCATCGGAACATACAAAAGAGGTTCAGGAACCTTGCCTTGAACAAATATACACCGTTGGGAGCCTGGGAAATACTCTTACTTAGGGAGAAAAACAAATCCCTGAACCTGTTGATGAGGTCACCAATATACAAGAAATCACCAACTACCGAAAGAGGAAAGACATCATGAAGAGAACCACTAATAAGAGGAGGCTTACATTCTACAGTTTGATCCTCATCACCATAGAGGAGAAATTGATCAACACAGAGCACGCCAAGACATTTGATCTTATCAGCGTAGGGATGGAAATCATAGATGCCACCTTGGATAGAGAAAGAAAATATGAAGAGGAGTTCTCCACTACACTAAATGAGATGGAGCATCTGCACCATTTGGTGAAATACTACTAGGACTCCACATAGGCCATGGTGTTTTTGAGAAGCGAATTCCAATATGCCTACAACAAATTCACAAATGAACGACATATTTTCACTACAGGGATAGCCGACTTCCAAGAATACACTCTTATGGCGTTAGCGAACTGCAAATATGTGGAAAGTTGGTACGAGAAGGCTCACCAAGTAGTGGAAATAATTGATTACATCAGCATAGTTAAAAAGGGTTGAGACATTGAAGAGAACGACATTCGGGTGTGAAGGGACAACAAAATAGATCGGATAAGGAAAGAGGTTGAATACTGGGTGAAAATGGTCAAACAACCTCAGTGGGAGATTCAATAGAAATGGGTCGATTGCAAAAGAATCTGGGTCAATATCAATCGGGAGATGAGAGACACCAGTCTCCCAAAATTCAGCTCAATCGAGGACTTTGTCGACTTGCATGACATAGTCAAACAACATGCAGAACAAGACTCGTCATGGACTACTATCCACAATTTTGGTCATCGTGATGATGTTATGATGATGTAAAATCAAGCTCTTCACTAAGAACACTTTCCTAAGAAAAGTTACATTTGTCTGCTTCCAGAAATCATGCTTTTAAGGGATGTTCGCAGGCTATCTATATATTTTCCTGTGAGAATGCCTGATTCTCGTAGGATGATTTAAGCTGGGGTGCGAAGGGTTCACATTGTACCTAACTATCAGGGTGCGAACATGTTCCAAAGGAAGCAAAAAGATAAAATCTCGAACCTTCTAGAAGGGAATCTTCTAGAAACCTGAGTTGGCTTCGAATGGTTGTTCAGGTGCTGGCATTCCTGATATCTTGGGATCATTCCTATCCAAGTAACTAATCTATCTTATCCTATATATTGAGAGGAATGCTTATGGAAAAGGTTAGAAGCAAACTAGCAAGAGATTGATTGGAGAATTAGTGCAAGACTGTATGGAGGACTGATGCTACAACAGCTAGAGATAACAACAAGGTCATCAAAGGTGGTTGATTTTCTTCATGCATGAGCAAGTGTGTGTGTCAGAGCTAGGAGCCATCGAAAGGAGATCTACAACATCAAGGCTCAGGTTGTAAGTTTCACTTTCAATTATTCAATACAGTAATATGTCCCTTTCCCATAAAGATGATGTCACTTTATTACATAACTCCTTGATCATATGTATAGATTAGCTATTGAATATATTGATCTGCCTTCACTTCGATTGGTTTGTATTGTTTTGATCTGAACGGGACAAGAGAATTGGAGCGAAGCTTGGAACAACAGATATCTAAGGAAATCGTTCATAAGGTATGTCCATAATCCTTACCTCTTAGTTCATTCAATAGTCTAGATCTAGGGAAAGTGTATTATTTTGTCCTGTTTTGTTCTAGATCCAGGTGGATCTAGGGATATTGGTTTGTGTCCACACTCACGGATTTATTCTGAAACATGGACTACAGAGATAGAAAAGGTAGTGAAGATGGCGCCAGGTCAAGTAGAGAATTTCACAGAGCGCCTGATCAAGACTTGAACAATATTACAACAATTAAGTGTTAAAATAGTCAAGTATCGGGCATGGGAAGTAGAATTAAAGGAGATCCTTTCGGCCCTGATGGACCAAAATTGATTCTCGTATCACAAAACATGTGAGGAACTCTTTGTCAATTGGTTAGAGTATGAGAAGAGTCATCCAATTAAGTGAAACCATTTGATGACTCCTAGAAGATAGAGAGATGGAAGTGCCATGTGGCGATGTTTTGTTTTACTTAGCTTTCACTTTTGATAGTTATTTTTAGTTAATAACTTGTTATAAATAAGAGGATCGACCGTTTAGAAGAGGTTGATGGTTTTGGCAAAGACCCTGATTTTTGGAATTGTAAAGAACTATTTTGGAACTACCTTAATTGAGAAGTCATGCTTAGGACCGGAGACAAATTTATGTTTTACATCAAAGGCATGTGTGATTGGATATAAGGAGGAAGTACTTATGACTTTATCTCATGAATGGACATTGTAATGAGTAAGAGTTTCTGAATTTATTGATAAGTTAGCTAATTCAATAAATTAATGGTTCTTGTCTCTAATGATGGAAATCAAATCATTGTGCTAATGTGTGATTAATGGTTAGATCTCAAGAAATTGTTTTTCTTGCCATCATTTTATTGCATGTATGTTTTCTTTCGATAATTGTATCTCAGTCAATAATTAAAATACCAACAAGTTGATGTATTAGTACTAGGCATTTCATAGGTATGAAAATAGTTTTCTACATGCTTGGGTACAAGGGTTATCCCAAGCTTAGCCTTCTTTAGTAGTTAAGATTTCCCCTTTTACCCAGCTAGTTTATACCAGCACACATCTTTTAGTAGACCCACCTAATAAAAGAAAATACAAAAGAGAACATTTAAACTAAAGGATGAATTTTCATAAGAAGATATCTTGTCAGTCACTATGTAAAAGCCATCGATTATTTGGACGGATCGACAAATTTGGAGAAAAAATCCACTATAAAACATTTCAGAGTCTAATTGGGCCTCGGTGGTGGATTTGGTTCTTATTTTTGAGTTAAATGGATTTAGGACCCCTCAACATAATTGGTGCTAGAAGGAGGGCCAATGAAGGAATGGTTGACAATATTTCTGATATAATATTTCACATAGCCTATAGATTCAAAACAACCCACATGCATGGCTAGTCATTCTCAAGACATCCCACATACACTGAGTACTCCTAAAACGAGTAACTCACCCTAGCAAGAGGAAAAACATGTGTTCCCTGAAATACCTTACGCTCTTCCCGATGAGGAGTTGAACTAGTTCATAAGAATCATAAAAACTTACACCCAACAAATTGGAGCACTACCCTTAGCTTTGTTACTTCCTTGTAGAAAACAAGTAATTAGACTAGTGGTCAATACCCTCGACTAGGTTTTTTTCCACATAGTAGAATACCTGATGTTAGAAAAATAGGACTGCGAAGCAATAAAATAAAACAAATGCGGAAATAAAACACAGAAGATACACAATACAAGAGAGACACAGATTTACGTGGTTCACCCAGTGTGGGCTACGTCCACCAGAGAAATTGTCAGGTCCTTTCTTTATTATTATCTAGCAAAATGAAGGGATACAACCTACAACAAAACCCATTGTAACTTCCTCTTCTTTCTCTCATAGTCTCCTCTCTCAGAATACAATACTTGCCAACCTACATAGTTGAAATACATTTCCCTCATAAAAGAGGGTTGCCTTCTAGGGAAAAAAACCCTAACATAATATCTATCGTTAGATCTGCGACCTTATAATGAATGGTCCAGATTTATAATGAAATTACAATATACTTTTACAAGGTAATTTTTGCTTTGTGGGATTTTCCCCCGAATCCCCATTAGGGGATGCTACCCTCGAACCCCTGCTGGGGGCCCGCTTGCCCCTAGACCCCCCAGCCAGGGGGATGTCCCCCTCAGACCCCGTAGAGGGGGTACCCCCCCTCTGCACTCCCCCGCGTGGAAGAGTGTACATACTTCTGGGGTGTAAATACTTCATGGGGTGTAAACATGGCTGAAATTAAAAGACCTCTAAATCAAGAAGATAATCAGGCTCCACAACCAACAATCTCCCACTTGGAGACTGATCTCAACAACTCCATCGCTGTTGTATACGTTGGACTCTGAACCTTCTTGGACCTGGAAAATTTCTCATTTTCATCTTCATTCTTGAAGACCAACTGAAATTGAGCAAGAACTCAGTTTCTCTGTGGTTACTCCCTTTGTTAACATGTCTGCAGGATTCTGGCTAGTGTGTATCTTTTCCAGCTTCAATTGTCCATTTTCCAAGGTGGATCATATGAAGTGGTACCT
>JASDQU010739991.1:141398-158791 GCA_032191745.1 Picea mariana
GTACTGTTGTGATCTGAACGGGACAAGAGCATTGGAGCGAAGCTTGGAACAACAGAGATCTAAGGAAAGCGTTCATAAGGTATGTCCATAATCCTTACCTCTTAGTTCATTCAATAGTCTAGATCTAGGGAAAGTGTATTATTCTGTCCTGTTTTGTTCTAGATCCAGGTGGATCGGTTTGTGTCCGCACTCACAGATTTATCCTGAAACAAAATTGGCGACTCCACTGGGGATTTTTCCCTTTTTTCTTTATGGTTTTTACATTTTCTGTGGCCATTTTCTCTATTTTCATTTTTCTCTTGTTTTGTCAGTCTCTGAGTCCTCAGGATATCCTGAGAGACCTTCTGGGTCTATAAGCCAGTTTGAATTTTGCTTGCATTTTCAAAAATTTTATTATCTTCAGAAATTCTCGCACTGTGTTCATTTACAGCCTGCGAGAACCAGTCAAGTTCGCACTCTGCATATAGAGTCCAGTGCGAACACCTCGCACCTTGCACTAAGGTGGCCTGCGAGAATACTATCTTCTCACACTGTGTTCCACTACTTGCTTGCGAGCAAGATTTTTGAAATTTTTGAAATTGAATTTTGACTTTTTCAACTGCTTAGATCTGTTGAATTACATCTTTTTGGCTTATTGGATCATTGACTTACACATCTCTTGCTTTAGTTTGCTTGCTTGAACTGATCTAGGGTTTCAAGGTTTTTCTTGCCTTTATAGCTTGACTTTCATTTCTTGGCTCTTATTGGCATTTTCATTCTCTCTGACTTCTGGAGTTGAGTGTGTCGGATTGGCTGAGGAGATTGGTTGAGAGTTGAGTGTTTGGTGTTTCTCGTTTGCTTGTTGGTTCAAAGGAACATTTTTCATGTGCATTGAGGAACTCCTTGGTTTGCTTTTGTTTTTACTTTCGTTGAAAGTTTTGGTTGGGTTGTCATTGTTGGATTATTGATAGTTTGATTTTCTTTTCTCATTAATCAGAGTTCTTCTTGGAAAGTGAACAACAAGTTTTCTTTCAAGATTTTGTTTTTGCCTTTTCAAAAACATTGAAAATCAAGTTTTAGAGTATTGAAGTTTTGAAAAAAGACGTATAGAAATTTCTCATTGATAAATGATTGTTTGCATTGGCATCTGAAAGGAAATTGAATAGTGCATTCGCATTATAGTATTGAAGTTGATTTGGAAACTTTTCTCTCTTTCCCATAAATAGGATTCATGGAATGAAACGAGTTATATTTCATCATTATCCTTGCATGATTTGGGCCAGAGTCATACATCATGAGTTTCACTTCTGTTACCTTTGAGTAAACAACAACTTTTAAAAAGATTGTGTAATCTTAAAATTTATCTAGTAACTCTTTTCTAGGGCTCTTTTACACCAACATTTAGCTAGGCTAGTGCTTTGGAGTAGGAAGAGAGACACACTCTCCAAAAGCTCAAAAACACACAATAGCATCTTGAGTTAGGGAGTGTTAAATTCCATTTGCAGCATACTGTCCTGGGACGCCCTTCTAACACAAGGGTCAAGCACTAGGTCTCATTGGTGTTGGCAGAGTTACTAACCCTGCTTTGTTGACATCGGTGTAGAGATTGCACGTATTACGGGGATCACTCCGAGGTATACCCACAATTATGAGTGGAAGCCTTTGAGTTGGTTTCGGGCTTGATACCCTGCCCTTGTGTGTGGATCGGACCGACGACTGTTCCCCCAGGCTGTACTGTTGTTTGTGGTGACCTTAGTGGCCTATCTCTCTAGGTTCTTACCCAAGGTGACTGTGGAGGGGAAAGTCTTCACGGTACCTGGAATCGACGTTGATCAAACTCACTCGGGCTCCTTGGAGGGTATACCCACGATTATGTGTGGGAGCTTGCACCAGGGCGTAAGTCTGTTAAGCAGGTCGTCAATGTAACTTTTCCACCTTAGCCCTACCCCTTCTCGTCTCGTTGTTGCGACGTTGGATTTCATCACCAACTAGTGGCTTCGATATTAGAAGGTATTGTTTGCTTGGTGATTGCTTCTAGATTTTGTTTACTAGTGTGTGCTGTTTGTATCTCGAAGTTGACCATAGGATTTTCGTTGCAGAGCTTGTTACTTGTTTACAATTTCTCCCCCACGACGTTCACGTAGGATGCAAGGTTTATCCCCGGAACATCCAGACGCTTCACAACCCTTGCATACAGCAACACCTGAAGGCACCCCTGAGGGCTCTCCTCTTCAGGGTGAAATCCCCGTTGTTACTCCACCACACGTGGACACAAGTGAAGCCCATGACGTTTCTACACCACCTCCAGAGGTAGTACGCACTGATTCTCTAGGTGATTTTCGAATTACCAATAATATAGAGGACTATCGCATTCGTCGTGGTGAACGACCTGTTGGGCGATTAAATCCTTCTCAAGAAACCATTGTTACATCTTCTGAATCAACCGTTGGGCCTTCTCACAGTGTAGTAGGCCAAGATCCTTTTTGGTCGGGTGATTTCCGACGAGTCCTGTTTGGTACTGAGTCAACCCCTATCTACGAAATCAACCCTCCTGTGTCTCCTGAACCAGAAACTGCACCAGAGACTACCACTTATCGTTTTGTTCTCCCTCCCGAGATGGCCCATCTCGCGATTACTACGAGTGTCCAAACCGAGATTCCTGCGACTACTCTTGCCCCTATCAATACCCAACGAACTCCTGAGGTCAACCCGAATTTACCCCCTGGTTACCATGCGTTGAATCCTTTGTTGAGTGTTTCCCATCCAACACCTCCGCAAACCCCAGCCGGTTCTCCAGGTGGTCCTCCCTTTCCTGGGCAGCTTATTCCCGGTTTCATTCCGACGCTCCCTCAGTTTCCTATTAGCAATCCTAATACTAGTAGCACTATCCCGACTGTTGCACCAAACTTGCACATTCCTGTTGGTGGACAGAGTGGTACGGTTCCTTTTCCTTTTTCCGGACACAACACAGTTACCACACAACGTACTGGTACACAACTCCCGGGTGGAACTATACCTACGGTAGGGGGACCAACCTCCCCTTTTGGACAAAACATACCTTCTGAGTTGGCCCAGTATTGGAATCATCTTTTGCAAAATTTTCCTTCAACTGCTGGGGGGCAGACAACTGTCCCTCCTATAGGCCAACCATATCTAGGTGTCACTAATCCTATTTGGGGTTCGGGTCAGACTACTCAACCTCAGGTTCCTACTCAAACTTAAGGTTAAAATCCTTGGGGCTACTACCCTATCCAGCCACCACCGAACCAACCAGGAGCTTCCCTCTACGGACAGTCTGCTTATGCTCCTACTGGTCTGCCAACGGGGATTCCACCCCAAAGTCATCAGTACCCGCAAGTAAACCGACAATTGCCTTTTCTTGCTACCTTGGATTTGCCAGATTTGACTAGGATTCTAAACGATCCTATTCGTCACTCTCCCCAATGGCCTGCTATTCCTGCTAAGCTCCCATCGGATATTCCGAAATTTGATGGCAAGGCGGGAGAGGACCCAAATAATCATGTCATGAATTTTCATTTATGGTGTTCATCCAACTCATTAATGGATGACTCCATTCATCTGCGTCTTTTTCAACGAACCCTTACCGGTTCAGCTGCGAAGTGGTATATTGAATTGCCGCGAGGTTTCTTTTCTGATTTCAACACTTTAGCTATGGATTTTCTCACACATTACCAGTTACCGATCCGTTACGATACTGGGACTGAGATCTTGAATTCTTTCAAACAAATGAAAGGTACTCATATCTCGGATCATATACATGAGTGGAGACAGAGACGACGTATTATCAAACTTGAACTCTCTGATCAGTTACTGGAAGAATGGTTCATGAAATCTTTCGTGAATGAAATTGGCAAAGACATTGCTATGGGTGGTGTTGTTACAGAAGAGCAGGCTATAAGTCGCGCTCAGTATCTTGATCTCGTTTATTCGCAAACGGGAACACTTTACACCCTACTACCTGATTTACCTCGTCCTGGTACTTCCAGCACTTCTACTGCTCCAGCTGCCTCACATGCAGCTGATGGTGTGATTGGGACCACGCATACCCACTCACATTTCGTTTCGACTACAACCCCAAAATCCAATTCTTCTAATGTTCAAAGTGATCCGTCTCCTGCTCCTCCCGCCGGTAAAACCTTTGAAGTGAACGCTGTTCAATCTACGTCGACCGGTAAGAACAAATCTAAGAAAGGGAGAGGCAAGAATAAGGAGAGTAAAAACAATAATCAGAATGAGAAAATCAAATCCCCTCCTGTTGAAGACCGGGATAAGCGCAAACCACGCTACCCTTTCCTTATCTGTGGTGATGATCACTACACAAAGGATTGTCCGAGACGTGCTAAGGTTAACAAGTTCCTTCAAGGAACGCTGAAACCCTCTACGCCGGCAGTCTTGTATCAACCTTTCCCGTCTCAACAACAGGCTTCGTTGGTCATCCACGACCAACCCTCTACTTCTACATCATCTTATGTTTTGATGTGCACCGGTGATTCCAAGAAAGACAATGTTGCACTTACCACTAGAGCTAAAGACTATACTCCTTCTAAGGAGAAGGTTGACGATTTACCTCCTGATCTGGTACAACCCTCTCCACCGAATCCACCCACAAACGGTCTTCTTCATATCGAACGACCGAGCCTCGATACAGTTATACGACCACCCTCGAAAGGTGTCGTTAAGAAATCGACATTCAATCCTCATGCTCATGCGGCCCAGAACTATAGCATTGTCGAAGATCTAGCCCAAGCACCTTCAACGATTTCTGCCCTTGAAGTCCTTCAGTCTTGTCCTGCACAGTGAAGGGCTCTGTTGAAAGCTATAGGTGGAATCGATCCCATAGATACGAATTTGATAGTCTTTGACTTGAAAGACCATATTCCAAGGTTACCCCCACAGCTTGCGTTTCAAATACAAGTTGTTGTTGCTGACAAGAGCATTTGTCGGACTGTTATTGATGAGGGTGCCTCTACGTGCGTAATGTCTTTTACTTGTTGGAAAGCCATTGGCTCTCCTCCCTTAAACGAATCAAAAAACACTTTGAGAGCCTTCAACGGCTTTGGTTTTAAGCCTTACGATGTTATTCCATCGTTGCCTGTTACTCTCGAAGGTAAGACCGTCCAGGTTGAAGTGGAAGTTTTTGATGCTCCCTTAGATTATAATCTTCTACTTGGACGTAGCTGGGTCGATTCTATGCGTGTTGTTGTGTCAACCCTGTTCTGTGTCGTACGATTTCCTCACCAGGGAAAAGTGGTTACGGTTGATCAACTTGCCTTCTTTAATGCCGATACTCGCACTGGCAACGTGCCGTTCATAGCTAAAACCCCACCGGGTTACGAGAATGTTGGAGTCGGTCTTTTAAAAGACTCTTCGTTAATGGGTACTTTCCCCATACCACCACCACCCGATATTCCATGCCCGTCAGTTGCATCTATTAATATGATCTCTACTGTACCTCATGAACTTCTAGTGTCAGCCGACCCTTGGATAGTCCCTGATCCTGGAGATCATGTTCGTTTCGGCGACGTCATGCTGTTAAGTCCAGTTGAGTCCTCTTATCAAGCTATTCAATCAGAAACCCTTACTACTTCTTCTTTTGATGAGTTGTCTCCTGATCCTTTTCGTGTCATATTTCCCACTGATGAGATGATCATGTCCATCATGGAGGACACCCCTTGGGACGATGGGCATCATCGTTCCATACTGTTTCTGGAACAACAAACTCTTGAGAATTATCAGCGGATTTCGACTCCGTCGACCGTTGTTGTTATATCCACTGTCCCCCAATCTACACGAGATGTGTTTGCAGAAGGGAACCTCAGTAACATTTCTCCCACGGTACCCATAGATATTTCAGTTAAACCTGTGATAGTCGAGAATGTTCATATTGGAGCTTCGTGTTCTCCCGAAGAAATTGTCACTTATACTTCCTTGTTTAAAGAATTTCGTGATATTTTTTTCTGGAGTTACGAAGAGATGCCGGGTATCGACCCTGCTATTGTTGTCCACGAAATTAAGACATACCCCAGATCTAAACCAGTCCGGCAGCGCCTCCGTCCTGTCCATCCACGTAAAGCGGCAACCATTAAACTTGAAGTTGAAAAACTTCTTAAATCCGGTTTTATTTATCCCGTGGCATTGACAGAATGGGTTTCCAACCCCGTACCGATTGATAAGAAAGGTGGTAGTATACGCGTTTGTGTTGATTATCGGGATATCAACAAAGCTTGTCCAAAGGACAATTTTCCAACCCCTTTCGTTGACCAGATCGTCGATGACTGTGCCGGTAGTGAAATCTTTTCCCTCATGGATGGATTTTCCGGCTATAATCAAATTAATATCGCTCCTGAGGACCAACATAAAACCGCTTTTATTTGTCCTTGGGGTACTTTCGCCTACAGAAAACTCCCCTTCGGTCTGAAGAACGCAGGTGCGACGTTCCAACGTGCTATGTCTTATGCATTTCACAATATCAAGCATATCGTTCAACCTTATTTGGACGATTTACCGGCTCACTCTTTACATCGAGTCGATCACCCTAATCACCTCCGAGCAATTTTCGTTCGTTGTCGATTCTATCACATTCGCCTGAATCCTCATAAATGTGTCTTTTGCGTAGAATCCGGTCGTCTCCTTGGTTTCATTGTTTCACGCCATGGGATCTGGGTAGATCCTATTAAGGTTGAGGCGATTCTTAATCTCCCTCCTCCTTCTTCTTTGCGCCAGTTACAAAGTTTGCAGGGGAAAGCAAACTTTCTTCGTCGCTTCATCCCGAATTACGCTGAGATTACTCGGGGTTTTACACGTCTTCTAAAGAAAGGTTCAGAGTTTGTTTGGGATAAGGTTGCTAACAATGCTTTTGAAGCTTTAAAGTTATCCCTCATGAAAGCTCCTCTTATTTTTCCTCCCGATTATAGTCGGGATTACTTTCTTTATCTAGCTGCGTCCGAGTATACTATCGGCATGGTTCTCGTTCAAGAGGATGATGCCCACAATGAACATGTTATATATTGCTTGAGTCAGAGTCTAACTTCGACGGAAATCAAGTGCCAACATGTTGAAAAGCTGGCCTTGGCTGCTGTTCAAGCAGTTCAACGTTTTCGCCATTATATTCTCTCCAGGAAGACTATAGTGATTTCACATTGTAACCCCATGCAACATATATTGACACGTCAATTGCTGGGGGGCAAGTACTCCAAGTGGATTTTCATTCTCCAGGAGTTCGATTTGGAATTCGATCGCGCCATGTCGAAGAAATCCTTAGTTTTCACTGAGTTAATTTGTGATTTCCCCCACACTGCCAAGGAAAAAGTAGCAGTCGATTCGTTACCTGACGAATCACTTTTCCTTAGCAGTCAATTCGTTACCTGACGAATCACTTTTACTCAAACTTTTCGACCTGTTTTGTCTAGTGCCGAACGCCGTCGTGTCCGTTATCAAGCACGTCATTATATTATCCTCGGCAATACTCTTTACCGTCGAGGCATTGACTCTGTCTTTCGGCGTTGTTTGACTTTTGACGAAGCTAAGAAAGCTTTGAATGACTGCCATTCAGGAGCATGTGGTGGTCACATGTCTGGGTATTCTACTGCCCAGAAGATATTATGTGCATGATACTTTTGGCCTTCTTTGTTCAATGACTGCATTATTGCTGTTCAGAAGTGTCATGCCTGCCAGACCTATAATTAGAAGATTCGGTCACATCCTGCTCCCCTTCATCCTGTAGTCTCAGTAGGTCCTTTTGCAAAATGGGGCATTGATTTCATGACATGTCACCCTCACTCGGCCGGGGGGCATGGTTATATTATTGTAGCTGTTGATTATTTTACTAAGTGGGCCGAGGCGATGCCAACATTCGATAATACTGGGAAGACTGCAACATTATTTCTTTTCAACCATGTCATCACTCGTTTTGGTGTTCCTCAGGCTATCGTTACCGATCATGGTAGTCATTTTAGAAATTATATGATGTCTGAACTCACAGAGAAGTTGGGCCTTCGTCATGATAGCTCAACACCCTATTATCCACAGGCTAATGGCCAGGTCGAAGCAATCAATAAGGTTCTTATAACTATGATTCGATGGATGATAGGAATTCATAAAACTAGCTGGCACACGATGTTATTTTCGGCATTATGGGCATATAAGACATCTGTTAAATCTGCTACAGGATTTACGCCTTTTCGATTAGTTTATGGCATGGAAGCCATTCTACCAATAGAATGTAAAATACCTTCTTTGAAGCTAGCTGTAGAGATCTTACCTAATACTTCTGCTAAAGAGGAACGTCTATTGTATCTTATGCGATTAGACGAGACTCGCCGTGACGCTACTCTTGTAATAGAAGCCCAGAAGAAACGTGTTAAGGAACAGTATGACAAGCATGTCAAACCTCGTGTCTTCTCTGAAGGAGATCTTGTTCTTCTATATGAACAAGATAAAGATGTCTTAGGAGCTGGGAAATTCGAACCAATGTGGCGTGGGCCTTACATTGTTAGCAAAGTTTTGGAAAAAGGAGCATATGAGCTGGTGGATTATGATGGTGTACCTTTGAGTGAACCCAGGAATGGGTTGTACTTAAAGAAGTACTATGCATAAGTAATTTGTGCATGAGTATTTGTATTTTATGTATCATACTGTGTGTGTTACTTTAGTTTTCTTTTGATGTTATCTGGTCTCTGCCCTTAGGTGACGTTGTGTTTGATTGCCAGATGTCGGAGTATTCACTACCTTATATTGGCTTCGCCGACGGTGCTAGCCGTAGTACTTGGAACTTAGCTTCCGCTGCATGGGCAATCTATGCCCCAACAAACGAGCTTATATCTTTACGAGGTGTATGTCTTGGTTGGGAAACCAACAACATCGCAGAGTATAGCGCCGTTATTGAGTTATTGGTTGATGCTATCTCTCTTGGAATTCGTCGCTTGGTTGTGCGACTTGACTCGCAGCTGGTAGTGCTACAACTAAGTAATGTCTACTCTATTCAAAGTCCTACTTTATTAAGGGTATATTTGCGAATTCGCCTCTTGGAACGACATTTTGATCATATTGAATATCAACATATTCCTAGATGTATTAATACATTGACAGATGCTTTAGCTAATTATGTATTGGACAGGCATTTAAATCATTTATAAATCAAACACATTAAAATGTAAACAATGTAAAGTAAGCCGGTAGAAGCCGTGTATATATATATAACGATCAAGAGTTTGTTTTTACAAAAATGTTTGTCCGAAGACCAAAATATCAAAAATTGAAGCTCCTAGCTTCTACATAATAACATCACAGATGATGTTCACGATAACACACTAATGTCCTAGAAACTCTGCGGAGCAGTCTACCCATAGAGACAGAAACCCCCACAGTGTGACGCTGATCACTTCGGGGAATCTCTTCCAGAGTCATATCTGGAACATCTGCCATCAAACCCTGTAAATTCTGCTCCACCGTCAGATAATCCTCGGCATACTGTGGAACTGCTACTGCTGCCTCTCCTCGTCTCTGGATAGGAGAACTTCCAGCAGGTCGATATGGTACAACATCTGTGTTATCAACAAGTAGTTGGTGTTAGTCTTCGGGTAAATCCATAAAAACAAAAACATTTAAATATGATTAAAATACAAAAACATTTAAAAACAAAAATTTGTGTGTTCTTCTTACCGATGTCTCCCCACTGAGCATCTTTAGGAAGTGCTAGATCTAGATCTCCTCAGAAATCCAGCCCGACATATGCGTATTCGTCCACCATGAGCATCTAGTTCTGTAACCAGTCGAAGAAAACATCGTCATATCTGACGATAGGACCTGCCACGTGTCGGGCCATGAGTCGACACCACCGCAACATCCTTGGATCCCTAGGACCTAGAAGTTGCCACTCAGCCTGTAGACGTAGCACATGGACCCTCTCTAAGAAGAAGGACACTAATAAAGAACCATATCCAAACTGCTTCAGACCTCCTCACCTGCACTTAGTCAACTGTTTCTTGATATTGCGTAAAACCGCGTCAGCCCAGTTAAAGACCCGGGGCTCAGTACACTCGATGGCGTACTGGAAATAGCTCTGCAGAGCCATATGTGGAGCCGCACTTCCCGCCATCTGAGCAATGGTAAAGAGAATAGTCCGGAGAGTCAAATCAGTAACTCCCCAAATGGCCACTTTCCCTTTTTGTCTCTCTGCCTCAGGTACACAATACTAGTTGCAATATTCGCTCATCTTCAACCCGCCTGTTCTGCTGCTAGACAAACTGACATAAGATCCACGTCTGGACAACCCGGTCAAGAAATAGATATCCTCGATATCAATGGTCAATGTATGAGCTCCCACGATGAACACTTGTTGGTTCGGATCCCACATTCGGACTAAGTATTCCAATAATCGAACTTGGGCTCTCATGCCCGAGATGCGGAAATACTTTAAGAGACCACAATCTCTTAGTGCAGCTATGGTTGGAGGATGGTTTTCCGCATTGGCATTATCCTCCTCGTGCTCTTGTTCCCGCCACTCTAACACCATGATTGTGGCTAGCAACCTGCATAAAAAACACACAAACATGGTTAGTGATTTTATTCATGAGATAAAATTCTTGCAATTGGTTAAACGTTGCATAAAATTTTGGATTCTGCGCTGTTCGCAGGTGGGCTATTAGGTGCAGTGTGAACTTCTCGCAGGCTGCTTAAAGCCCACCTGCGAGAATGGGTCATTCTCGCAGGCCCCGTATGGGCCACCTGCGAGAATGATTCCACGCGCATAGGGTTCAAAAAATCAAGTGAAAACTGAACTTTTTACCAATGAAATTGAATTTCTAAACCATGAAAAGATAAGGGATGAGGCACTTACCAAAATATAGCTGACGACACGTCAAATGGTCTCCCGTAGCTCCTGGAATTCAACGCCAAAGGTAGAGGGTAAATGAGGGTTTTTTGGCACTCAAAGGGTAAAATGTGAAAATGGTATGGTAAATTTTGTTATTTGTTCATTTTATTACTTTTTACTATATCAAATGTGGGTTTTTTATGATTATTTATTATTTAACCCTAATCACTAATGAGGAAGAGAGCGAAATGACTTGCAGGTGAGAAATATGGATGGTTATGGACAGAATTTTCCCTTGGTGTGGTGTGATTTTTGTTGTTTGTTATGGTTTTTACCTAAAAACCTCGAGCGCCTTTTGTCCGTTCTTGCGCTTGTGAAAAACATAAGAACGTGACCGAGCATTGCTTTATCACTTTTTCAGGCTCGCTGTGGTTACACGAAAAAGGAACCCCCCTGGAGTTATCTTTAATCTCTTTTCAGACTCTCTAAACATGAAAAGATTGCCGAGCGATCTTGCTATTTTCATGCTCGTTAAAGTATTTGAAGTATGCATCCTTCGAGCGATAGTTTAACCCTTTTTCGGTCTCGTTGGACTATTTTATGAAAAAGGAACTGAGAGAGTTCTCTTTTGAATGTTTTTCCAAACTCTATAATCTTGAAAAACCTTCGAGTTTACTATCTATGGACTCGTTAAACAAACATTGACAGACCCATGATGGGACCGAACCACTCCTTCCTAGGGTTCGTTAAAAATACTCCGAGGGACTCGTCCGAAGGATGAGCTTATATTAACAAGCATATGTGATCCTCTTCAAGCTTGCGTAAAAATAAAGAGGTACTTGCCAGAAATGGTGGGGGAAAAATTTGGGAAAGGGATATGTTTCATCTTTATGTTAATTGGCAGTAAATGTCGCTCTTGAACATGACACCCCCTATTCATCATTTGAAGCCGGTTTGGGAAATCCATTTGTCTCTCATTCGATTTGGTAACAAGGTCTTTCCATGTGTCGTATTTGAGTCAATGCTGCCAAATCATTGGTCGTGTCATTCATATGTTCAAGAGCAGTCCGTTTGAAACCTCTATTTGAGTCGGCCATGTGCAGTTATCCTTTCACTCCGTGTCGGCCTTCCCTGTGTCCAAAGTCCAATTGCCACATACTCTGTTTCACCTTCAAACTCTGTTATTCATTTTGTGTCGCTGATGGGGGATACATCAAGGCCCTCCTGTGATGAGTCTTGTTCCGTTGACTTCAGCACATTATCCAGAATCAAGGCTTAGAAATTATTCAGTACCTTGGAGCTTGCATGCCTCAATGGCAAGTTTCCTCGCTTTCGACAATGGGTTTACATCATTGGCCTTGGATCGAAAGATTCCCTCGATTGTTCGACATCAACTCATTTATTCACAGTCGATGGATTGTACTACAGTACCTTGGGAGTCATTGACATCAATGGTGATTTCCCTCGCACTTGTTAACGGTTACATCAATGACCGGTAATCATGTGGTTTCTACCATGTTCGACTTTGACACATGTAATCACATGGTTAGATTCGTACTTTGGGCGATGAGGTTGAAGACCCTGGATATTATCTTTGAGATCCAGGTTGCGATGGAGTATGTATAATTTGTGACACATAGATCCACTGTGTATGTTTCGTGGCTATGTCGTCTTGATTTCAAATTTGTCGCGTAGATCCCTCGCACTTGTTAACGGTTACATCAATGACCGGTAATCAAGTGGTTTCTACCATGTTAGACTTCGACACATGTAATCACATGGTTAGATTCGTACTTTGGGCGATGAGGTTGAAGACCCTGGATATTATCTTTGAGATCCAGGTTGCGATGGAGTATGTATAATTTGTGACACATAGATCCACTGTGTATGTTTCGTGGCTATGTCGTCTTGATTTCAAATTTGTCGCGTAGATCCACAGTGTATTCAGGTGGCTATGCTATATTATGACGGCATGGATCCACAGTGTATGATTGGTGGCCATGACCTTTGATTACAATGTCATCAGTCTATGATCTGAGTATGGGAATGCCTACCTCATGAATTGGTATACATGATATTCTGCTGATGCTTGGATGTTTGCAGGTCTCTGATTAGATGTGCTCTTGGTTCTTGACACACACATGCAGCTTACAAAGTCTATCGACTGTCACTGATTCCACTCTCAGACTTTGGGGGGCATTCTGTTATCCACAATTATGGTCATCGTGATGATATTATGATGATGTTATGATGATGGAAAACCAAGCTCTTCACTAAGAACACTTTCCTGAGAAAAGTTACACTTGTCTGTTTCCAGAAGTCATGTTTTTAAAAGAGGTTCGCAGGCTGCCTATATATTTACCTGCGAGAATGCCTAATTCTCCCAGGCTGCATTAAGCTGGAGTGCGAGGGGTTCGCACTGTACCTCATTGTCAGGGTGCGAACATCTTCTTAAAGAGGAAAAAGATAAATTTCTCGAGCCTTCTAGAAGGGAATCTTCTAGAAGGATGAGTTGGCTTTCGAATGGTTATTCAGGTGCTGGCATTCCAGATATCTTGGGATCATTTTCTATCCAAGTAACTAATCTATCTTCTCCTATATATTGAGGATATTGCTCATGGAAAGGGTTAGAAGCAAACTAGAAAGAGATTGATTGGAGAATTAGTGCAATACTGTATGGAGGACTGATGCTACAACAGCTAGAGACAACAGCAAGGTCATCAAAGGTGGTTGATTTTCTTCATGCATGAGCAAGTTTGTGTGTCAGAGCTAGGAGCCATCGAAAGGAGATCTACAACATCAAGGCTCAGGTTGTAAGTTTCACTTTCAATTATTCAATACAGTAATATGTCCCTTTCCCATAAAGATGATGTCACTTTATTACATAACTCCTTGATCATATGTATAGATTAGCTATTGAATATATTGATCTGCCTTCACTTCGATTGGTTTGTACTGTTGTGATCTGAACGGGACAAGAGCATTGGAGCGAATCTTGGAACAACAGAGATCTAAGGAAAGCGTTCATAAGGTATGTCCATAATCCTTACCTCTTAGTTCATTCGATAGTCTAGATCTAGGGAAAGTGTATTATTCCGTCCTGTTTTGTTCTAGATCCAGGTGGATCTAGGGAGATCGGTTTGTGTCCGCACTCACGGATTTATCTTGAAACAGTATAGTTTTTTCCTTAGTCACAGAAGGAGAAACCAGTGAGGCAGTAGGACAACAGGTTTGAAAGGATGCCATGGTAGAAAAGTATCAATACATCATGAAGAATGATGTATGGGAAATTAGTTCTAAGCGAGACCTGAGGAGAAGTTTGTGGTGAGTTTCAAGTGAATCTATAAGATCAAGCATGCAACAAATGACAACATCGAGAAGTACAAAGCGAGATTTGTGGAAAAAGGATCCCCTCAGAAAGAGGGAGTGGATTATGAGGAGATGTTTTTCTCCAGTTGAAAGGTACACTTCCATCATGACTATCATTGCTCTTGCTTCAGTGATGGGTTGGAAATTAGATCAAATGGTTGTGAAGAAGGTGTTCCTCAACGATGTGATTGAGGAGGAAGTGTACATAGAGAACCCTCATGTCTTTGTGATACATGAGAAGGAGTCTCATGTTTGTAGATTGAAGGAAGCATTGTATGAACTCAAGCATGCACCCAAAGCGTGGTACTCCCAAATTGATGGAAACTCAATAAGTTTGGGTTGCATTGAGAGTGATGCAGATCCAAACCTTTATTACAAGGTTGTAGATAGTGATCCAATGATCTTGCTATTGTATGTTGAGTAGAGTGGCTCATTGACTAGTGTAAGAGGGAGTTGGATTCATAGTTCGATGTGGAGGATCTTGGTCGGATGTACTATTTCTTGGGATTAGAGGTGTGACAGAGATCAAATGAGATCTTCCTCAGTCGAGGGATACTGATGAGGTTCGATATTATGGACTGCAAGTCCATGGCTACACCTATGGAGACAAATCTGAAGAAGTTGAGTGATTCTGTTTTAGATTCAAATTTGATGGATCACATGATATACATGCACTGAATTGGATCCTTGATGTACTTGGTTAACACAAGGCCAGATATTTGCTTTGCAGAGAGAACCCTGAGTCAGTATTTGGTTGAAGGCAAGGCAGTTCCATTGGGTTGCAATGAAGCATGTGCTGAGGTACTGATATGGTACAATTGGATATGGTTTGTCTCAGGTGGTGAGGTGAGGCTGCAAGGATATACATATTTTGATTGGGCAGGGAGTGCAATAGACAGATTGAGCACCTCAGGGTGCTGCTTCAGCTTGAGATCAACTATGATATCCTGGTTTAGCAGGAAGCAGGCTTCTGTAGCACTTACTACAACAAATACAGAGTATATCGCAGTCAGTCTCGCAAGTTGTGAAGCAATGTGGCTTTAGAAGATTCTTGCAATAATTTATCCGGGACATGGTGCAAAAGGAAGCAGTGAAGTTTCAAAACATATCCACAAATGAGAAGATAACAAACATTCTCATTAAGCCTCTGTCTAGAGAGAAGTTTGTTTACTTTAGGACAATCTTGGCATAATGAAAAATGTCTCCCTCGTTGAGAGGGTGTGTTGACATTTGAGAAACATCAGACAAACATTCTCCCAAGATTGGTCATGGTGATTTGACCAGTGGAGAATGGACCTGGCATAGTCTTTGAAGGACAAAAGACTCGAGGTGCTGATGGATCTCCAGGAGGCAAGATTAGGCAGACATTCACTTACATGGGTGTACCTTTGGTGAATGGCCCAGACACTTTCTTCGAAGGACATAAGACTCGAGGTGCTAGTGTTCCTCTAGTGTGTGGTAGCATAAATCATACATTCACCCACAAGGGTGTACCTGTGGTGAATGACCCTCGTAAGCATGAGGAAGAACGTCTCCTATATTGGGTTGCATACCAATAGAGAAATGATACATTTATCACAAGGGTGTACTTGTGGTAAATGGGCCTAGACGTAGTCCTTTCCTAATCATGACAAGTGATATGGACTCGAGGTGATTGAGGTGCTTTTCACATGTTAGATAACATCAAGATGACATTCACTCATAAGGGTGTACTTGTGGTGAATGACCTAGGTGTGGTCTTTGTCCTTAGTCATGGTGAATTCACAACGATGGGTATAAGACCCAAGGTGCTAGACACAATTGTGTGGAGATGGATCATCAACATGGCTCATGAGAAACTTTTCTATGAAAGAATAAATCCAAGAAGACAAGGAAATGTCAAGAAAACCATTGAAAAAGAATGCATAAAGCACAAGAAGAAAATATAAGACAAGAAGATCATGCCAACACCATTGAATCATTGACGAAACACTTGTAAAAGAAACAAAAGAAATAAAATAAATTTAAAGGACAAAAATGACAAGTCGGCCCTGCCAGTAAAATAAGGTGACTTGACTAGTATAAATAAAGTCAAGTTCATTTCATTATTACACATCTCATCAGCTCTCCTCTTCTAGTGCACATTGCCTAGTTGCTTCGCGCCAGTTGCAGTGCTAGTTGTCAATTAACAGTTGCACTATCTTTGTCCAGTGATGCACTATGCCTGAAGGTTCTTCCTCACACTAGGGCACAACTTTCTATGTGCTTGAATTCTTCATTTTTCTGATGATGTATTTGTGAACTTGAATTAAATTTCTTCTAGAGAAAAGTTTGTTGAGTTTTTCTTCTGAGTTCGGGTTCGGGTTTTCCCAAGATAAATCTTGTGTCTATTGTGCATGGCTATTTCTTGGTGATTTTGTTATTTCCAATGCAATTATATTTTAGTTGAAATTTTTAGTGTGTAATTATTCTATAATAACAATGACATTGAAATCTGTTTGAAATCATAAGGTAATAATTATCAGATTTGGAAATTAGAAAAATCAACACTAGACAATCACAAAGTTCGAGATCACCTTCTTATGAGTTAGTTATTCTTATCCATTGATGAGGTGTTGTCATTATCCACTAATGAGTTGTTAGCGAGATCTAGATCTAGAGGTGGTCAAACAAATGTACTAAGTATTCACAACATTGGATGAATACATGTGTTGAGAATGACTTAAAAGCCTATTCTGCCAGATTTTTGTCTTGTGTTATGCTTGCTCTATTTCTTAACATGGTATCAAAGCTTTTTAAGTCTTAACACGGTTGGTAGTTCCATGGTAGTGATCTATGTAGCGTTTTCAATTTAAAGTTGATGATTGAATATGATAGTGATCCATGAGATGATGGTGCTTAAATAAACATGAAATAAAAAGAAAAGCAGATTTACAACCTTTTTGAAGGCACAATGGCAAAGACAAGGTCATATCTCTCATTTTTATTAATTTAAAATGTAAATAGCCATTCCTACTACTTGTTCAGATCAAATTCACCGATCGTTTTCATGATGCAAAGTTTTGCATGCGAATTGTTTTCTTTGGGTATATTCAGCATAAATGTTTTTGTTTCTACAATTAGCTGCGTATTGATGTGGCATATCATTTTGCCCAAGTTTTGCTGTCTCCACCAAAAACTATTCCAATAAAAAGTATACCTAGCATCCCACTTTCAATCAAATAAAGAGTGC
>JASDQU010739991.1:179220-190302 GCA_032191745.1 Picea mariana
TTAATCCTTTTGAGAAAATGAAGAAGTTTTTTAAACTGCATTCCCCTAAATATTTTGGAACAACTATCATTTTCCATTTTACAAGAGGGATACCGTTATTTTTGTTACACCAAGACCAGATAAACCTAAAGTTGGTTCTTCTAATAATTTCCAAAACTCCCTTGGGAATCCATGACAATGACATCTAATATGTTGGTTATGGAGCCTGATTATCATCTTGATTCATAAGTCTTGTTTCAACCTCGTTTTGGACACTTGGGTATGTGTTATATTCTTTGCACGATTAGGCCCATGCGATGTTACATTACACTTGGCATAGCGAGGGAGTGGATCCCTCAAGAAAAACAAATTGGTAGTATTTTTCATCCATTTTGGCTAGTTTTGGAACACAGTTTTCCGACCCATGGTTTTCTAATTCCATTTAAGGAATTAATGTTGTAATATAATCCAGGTCAATGGATTAGGGTTTTTTGATGCCGCGTGATCTTATATATTGTATTGTAATGGAGACTATGAGAGAGTGAATAAGAGGTTGTAAAATATGCGCTGTAGGTATTATCCCTTCATTTTGTTGAATGGAATAATGAAATATTGTCCATTTCTCAGTGGACATAGCCCATATCATGTGAATCACATAAATCAATGTCTCTCTTGTATTTTGTTCTTCTATGTTTTATTTATGCATTCATTTTGATTTGTTTTATTTTTTATTGCTTTGTGATCCTATTCCTAACAACTGGTACCAGAGACGAAGGTATATTTGGATGATAAACTTGCAGGAAAGGAGGGTTCCTGGTTCAAGTGGGAGAAATGGAAGAAGAATGAAAGTTTAGGGTCGAGAAGTTTAATGACCAAATCTACCAACTATGGAAGATACAAATAGAGGACTATCTATATCAGAAGAATCCTTTCTTACCATTGGGTGGAACAACAAAGAATATGGCGACCATGAAGGACAAAGAGTGGGAGGTTCTTGACAAAAATGAACTAGGAACAATACAACTGTGCTTCACGGTGTCAGTGGCTTTCAACATTTCAAAAGAAAAAAAACAATGGAAGATCTAATGAAGGCATTCGATAAGCTGTATGAAAAACCTTCAGCCTCCAACAAGGTATTTCTTATGAAACATTTATTTAATATGAAGATGTCAAAAGGTGGGTCTGTTGCTGATCATTTAAATGAGTTTAACACGGTCATCAGTCAGCTAAGTCATGTAGGAGTAAATTTTGATGATGAGGTTAGGGAACTTTTTATTTTATCCTCATTTCCAAAAAACTAGAATAGCTTGGTCATGGCTGTGAGTAATTATGTCTATGGTTCAAACACTTTAAAGTTTGATGATGTTGTTGGTGTTATCCTTAGCAAGGAAATACGACAAAAAAACACAAGTGAGACATCAGGTAATTCTTTGGTTGTGGAGAACAGGGGAATACAAAGGGAGAGATGAAAGAGCCTAGGGAATCATGAGAATTCTAAGAAGGGTAGATCCAAATCTAGCGGGAAGATAGAGTGATGGCATTGAGGGAATAAAGCAAACTTGAAGAAAGACTTTTGGTCTTGAAAAGGAAAACAAGGAGATAGACATCAAGAGAATAATCAGGAAGCAAATGTAGCAAGTTTGTGTTGCAAGATGATTTAATCCTTTCATTAGACAATATTATTGATTCTTGGGTGGTATTTTCAAGGGTTTCATTTCATGCCACACCCCATAGGAAATATTTTCAAGACTATGTTTAAGGTGATATTGGACATGTTTATTTTGGTGATGATAAACCATGCAAAATTGTTGGAAAGGGTAAGATACAAATAAAATTACAGAATGAAAACCAATGGCTGTTGAAAAAGGTGAATCACGTTCCTGACTTGAGAAGAAATATAATTTTAGTAGGGAAGTTGGAAAGTGAAGCTTGTACAATTACGTTTACAAGCAACTCATGGAAAATCACTAAAGGATCATTGATCATAGAAAAATGAGAGAAGGTAGGTACGTTGTATTTATGTACTAGTAATTCCGACTCTTCTGTTGCTTTGGTTTCTATAGGAGCGGATAAAACATTATGGCATCATAACCTTGGGAACATGAATGAAAAAGGGGATGCAGATTCTCCAAATTCTCCAAATTATCCACTTAAGGAACTTGATGCCAGATTTGAAGTGGGTTGATTTGGATTTTTGTGAGCATTGTGTTTATGGAAAATAAAAGAGAGTCAAATTTCTCAGAGTTAGGAAGAAAAATAAGAGTGAAAAGTTAGATCTTGTGCATACATAAATATGGGGATCGATTAAGGTATCATTTCTTGGTGGCTCTTATTATCATGTTACTTTTATTGATGATGCAACTAATAAAACTTGGAATTATTGCATTAAAATAAAATTGATGTTTTTGATACTTTTAAGAAATGGAAATATTTGGTTGAGAATGAGATAGGAAATAAGTTGAAGTGTATCAGATCAGACAATGGAGGAAAATATTGCAATAAGGAGTTTGATATTTATTGTTCATACCATGGGATTCGTAGAGAGAAAATGGTTCTAGGAAGACCACAATAAAATGGTGTGTCAGAAAGGATGAACAAGACAACCATGGAGTGTGCAAGGAGCATGATATTGCATGCAAGATTGCCCTTATAGTTTTGGGAAGAGGTTGTGGATACTACTGTTTACTTAATAAATAGAGGGACTTCAATTTCCTTCGATGGTGGCATTCCATAGGAGGCATGGAAAAGTAAAATACTCATTTTTTAGGACTTTCGGTTGTGAAGCATTTGTCCATATTGATAGAGAAACTAGAACAAATATTGAGGCAAAATACAAGAAGTGTACTTTTATTGGATATGGAGTTAATGATTTTGGTTATCACTTATGGGATTATCAAAATTACAAAATAATTAGGAGTAGATATGTGGTATTCAATGAGAAGTTCAAGTACAAAGATCAATTGTAGGGAAATAAATAGGAAAAAGACAAACACATAATACATAGTGCTTGATGAAATCACAAAAAATGAAATTCTAAAGGTGCTAAAAATCAAAAAGTTCAACAACAACAATAGCAGAAGGTACCTCAAACTTCTGCAAGTGATGTAAGAAGATCTACTAGGTTAAGTAGACCTTCTAAACGATACTCGCCTTCAATGTATTATTTATTATCGGATGATTCCGATGAACTAGAAATATATGAAGAAGCGATGTAGGTAGAAACCAAAAATAAGTGGGAGCAAGTCATGAAAGATGAGATGGACTCCTTGGTACATAACCAGACTTGGGACTTAGTTTGGTTGCTTGCAGGTAAAAAAACATTGTAGAATAAATGGGTTTATAGGTTGAAGGTAGAAGATGGAGGTAAAAATAGGTACAAGGGAAAATTTGTTGTAAAGGGGTTTGAACAGAGGAAAGGTATATATTTTGATGAAATATTTTCTCCTTTTGTTAAAATTAATTCAATTAGAACTATTTTAATTCTAGTGGAAATAGAAGATTTGCATCTTCAACAGTTAGATGTAAAGACAACTTTTCTCCATGGGGATTTGGAGGAAAAATTTCATATGTAATAGACACAAGGGTATGCAGTCAAAGGGAAGGATAAATTAGTACGAAGGATGAATAAGAGATTGTATGGCCTAAAGCAAGTTCCAAGGAAGTGGTATTTGAAATTTGATAGGTTTATGATAAAACAAGGTTATAATAGATGCCATTTTGACCACTGTGTTTATTTTAAGAGACTAGATAATGACAACTATATTATCTTGTTATTGTATGTAGATGACATGCTTGTTGCAAGGTCTAACATGTAGGATATAAATGTACTCAAAATAAAATTAGATAATTAATTTGTGATGAAGTATTTAGGTGTTGCAAAGAAAATACATGGTATGGGAATAAAAAGAGACAACAAAAATCACAAATAAACATTGTCTTAGGGTGAATACACAGAGAAGGTGTTGGAAAAATTTAGAACACAAGATGCAAAACTAGTTAGTAGACATTTTCCCAACCATTTCAAACTAACTAATATGATATGTCCCAAGACATATGATTCAATATACTACATGTCCAAGATTCCGTACTCATTAGCAGTTGGTAGCTTGATGTATGCGATGGTGTGAACAAGGCCAGATATTGCACATGAAGTGGGAGTTGTGAGCATGTATATGAACAATCCAGGTACAGGGCATTGAAATGATATAAAGTGGATTCTTAGGTATTTGAGGTACTACAACTTAGACATTATGTTTTGGAGGTTCAAACACTATTCTACAAGGGTATGTTGATTTATATATGGCAGGTGATATAGATAGTAGGAGGAGCACCATAGGGTATGTTTTTACAATAGGTGGAACAAAAGTAAGTTGAATTTTGAAATTGCAAAAGGTTTTTTCCCTTTCAACAATGGAAGCAAAGTATCTTGTTGCTACAAAGGCTAGTAAAGAAATGATTTAGTTACAAAGGTTTATGGAGGAATTGGGAAATAAGATGGAGAATAGCAGGTTGTACAATGACAACCAAAGTGCCTTTCATCTTACGAAAAACTTAGCCTTCCATTGTAGGACTAAAAATACACAATTTAGGAAGATGGAAAGTTGAAGTTGGAAAAGATACACACTAGCAATAATCTTGCATACATGTTAACGAAGGAATTAACCAGGGATAAATTGAGTTCTTGCTCAGTTTCAGTTGGCCTTCAAGCACGATGGAAAAGATGATAAAACTGCTAGGTCCAAAATTAGAGCATAGTCCAATAGGTGTAGTAGCAATGGAGTTGTTATGATCAGTCTTCAAGTGGGAGATTGTTGGTTGTGGAGCCTGATTATCTTCTTTATTAGGAGGTCTTATTTCAGCCATGTTTGGATCCCAAACAAAATTGTTTGGGCAATTTTTTGCATACATTTTGGGCAATTTTGGCACACGTTTTTTTGGCCCATGCTTTTCTAATTTTGGTTAAGTAATTAAGGTTGTAATATAATATATATTAAGTTTGTAATATAATATATATTAATGGTTTATCGATGAAATATATGCTTCATTGTTTCCTATTATCAAAATATCATCTACATACACAATAAGATATACAATAGTTTTTCCACCTTTCTTGACAAACAAAGTTGCATCATCAAGATTAAAATGGTTGAAATTGATTTTCAAAAGATGCTTAGTTCACTTTTCATACCATGCATGAGGTGCTTGCTTTAGGCCATACAAAGACTTGATGAGATATTATACCTTATGTTATTGACCCTTCACAACAAATCCTTTTGGTTGATACATGTAGACATTCTCTTTCAAATATCCATTTAGGAAAGTTGTATTCACATCCATGTGATGAATCTTCCACCTTTTATGTGTTCTTAAATCTAACAGTGCACAAATGGTAGCCCATTTTGTTGAGGGGGAAAAAGTACCCTCATAGTCTATTCCTTATTTCTGTGCATATCCTTTCGCCATAAGTCTTTCCTTATGCTTGTCAAGTGAGTTATCTGATTTTTAATTGTTTTTTAGAAACGACTATAGCCAATTGGTTTGGTTCCAAATGGAGGATCCACCAACTTTCATGTCCCATTCTTGATGAGAGCATCATACTCCTTTTTCATAGCTTCTTTCCAATCATCATGAGAAACAACTTCTTCAAAGGAAGTTGGTTCAAATTTAGTAGATGAATTCGAATAGCAATCATACAAAACATCAATATCATTGACATCACTTGAATCTGACTTATCTACATCACCTCCATCATCTTGTCTTATTGAGCTTATGGTTCATGTATTTCCAACCTCATGAGGATGGACACTTTCAAGTGTCTTTATGATCCACTTTGGTCATTTATGTGATGGTCCAAGTTGCTTCACTGATTGAGATGGTGCTACATTCCCATCAAGGTTCATCCTTTCAATCCTCTCAATCAGATCGTATAATTGAACTTCATGTTTTGATGACATGGTTGAATCTTCTACATGAGGGGGAGATGGAAATTCAAAAGGAGATTCCAGAGATTGATCCAAGATAGGGATCCCCCCTTCAAGATGTGGAATATCATTATCAAACTCATGATATGTCTTTACATGGGTGAATCTATCTAGATGATTAAAGTATTGCTCAATAGTCTTGTGATTTTTGGTGGATTCGAGAAAAATCACATCTCTGGAAATAATGATTTTTTTTACCTCATTTTAAAGATGATATGCCTTGGTGGTATTTGAGTACTCCAAGAAGATGCACTTTCGACTCCTTGCACATAGTTTGTTTCTTTTCTTCTTAAGAATTAAGACATAATAGGTGGAACCAAAAGCCTAAGATATCTCACTAAAGGAATTAGGTTATACCACATTTCATAAGGAGTATTGTTCCCAAAAGCATGTGATGAACTTCTATTTCTCACATATACTACACACATAACTGCATCAACCCAAAACATGAACTTCACATTATTGAAAAATAACATTAAAGACACCATATTCAAGCTTGTCTTGTTCATTCTTTTTGCTACACCATTGTGCTAAGGATTGCATGGAATAGTGGTTTGATGTTTGATCCCATGTTGGAAAAGGCTTATTTCAAACTCGTTGTTAGTATATTCCCCTCCATTATTAGTACAAAGAGTGACAATATGAGATTATGCTTCGGTTCCAAAGCATAAATGAAAATTTTTAAATGTTTCAAATGATTGTATTTATGTTTCAACAAATAAACCCAACACATCATGGTGTAGTCATCAATAAAAGTCATGATATATTTATTACCAAAAGCAAATGGAATAGGCATGGGGCCTGTAATAGATATACATATATTAAATATAAAAATAAATAAATAAAAACCAATAATTAATAATGAATAATGAAAAGACATGACATCCTAATGAAAGGACACATCTCTTAGTGAAAGGGCACCCCTGCGCGGGTATATATATGGTCCTCATACATTCATACTCACATTCTCATACATTTTATTCAATATGTTATTTATTCACATAGATTTATTTATACCATTCTAAATATTTTGGATGTGTGTAATCTGAACTAGATTGATTCATCATATTTGGTATCAACGCTAGCATGATCCTGACCTTTGGCCATGCTCATTTCAGATTTTTTCTAATCTAGCTTTTGATCAAACCACACTTTTTAAAGTTTTTCTGATTGCCTTGATCCTTGACCACATCATACTCTTGTCCATTCAAGTTTATGCTAAACGAATTCCACCGCAGGTTGAAAAAATAAAATAAATAATATTGGAAACAAATATGTTGCCGATAGCTAAAAAGATCATACAATTGATCAAAGTAAAAACCAACGTTGAAATTAGAGAGGCGTCAAGTCCATATTATAAGGAATTATCACTTATTGTTTGTGTTAGAATATAGATCGAGAATATAGTAACCTGATATTCATCCGGCCTTGACACCATCTCACGTGATCAACAATTAAATGGACGTAGGTGGACGAGAATCACATAAATATTTTTAATCGCATATGGAAACCTTCTACATTGGGTTTTGCAAGAAGTTATTGTAGGCACATTTAAGTAGAAAAATGGTGAATTCCATTAAGACGAAACACAACACAAATTAGTCATAAGTTCCAAGAATTCTAGTCAATCAAGAAAGGGGGCCACCACCACAACAACCACAAATTCATTCGTGTAAATTTAATTAGTCATGACGGTTATAATATTATCGTTCAAAGGTTAAAAATCAAAAGCCATGACATTAATAGTCTACAATTTGTGAGAAATCATATGCATTATCGTGGAATTTAAGTTATGTTTTGATGATAAACTAAAAGTTCCAACCTTAATAATCCACCATCTAAATCACTCTCATTGTTGGGAGCTTATTCATTTGTTGGATACATCATATGTTTATTAAGAAGAAAGTGGGTTTCTATTTTTCAAATCGAGAGGGATAGGGTATGTATATCTCTATAGACTTTACCAGTCAAATCGTTGGGTGGAGGGGGTCCCTTGTCCCACAAACAAGGGGGTCACATACACCAATTTGGTGTTTGGCTTGGCTGTAACCTTAAAAATATATTATTATTATTATTATCAAGGATACACGTGTCCACTACAACGACCACAACCCATAATCAAGTTAAAAAAAGAGAGTTATCTTGAGATGAGCTCATAACCTAATTTAAAAAATACCCTAAACTATATATATATATATATATATATATATATATATATATATATGGTTTGGATTTAAAAAAAAAAGTACTTGTAAGGCTAAAATTAATTAAAAGTAATCCTAAGTTCCACCTTAAAGCTATAAAAGGGAAAATTCAAAGTAAAGAAGGTTTTTTAATTCGAAAGGGTCGAAGGTTAAAAGGACCATTGATAAGCATACCGGATTAAAGGTCAAAGTAATTAAAAAATAAGTTTCAAAGAAAATATTGAAGAATTTTTAATATAAAGGTATAAGTCCAAAATTAAGGTGTTATTTAATCCTTAAGGAAAAATAAGGGGTATATAAGCTTCATAAATCAAAGTATTGTTTATCGTAAGTTTTTGATGAAAACAAACCTCATAATAAGGAAAAAGGAAGATTTTCTTATAAAGGTTGTTCAATTTCATGTTGCATATTATTTACATTAAAAGGGAGTATTCAAGGAAAAGAGATTAACATTGTTATCAACGAGAACCTTAAGGAAAATTACATTAACATCGATTTGGAAAATCAATTATTAATTCCAAAGCCAAATATAGATGAAAATAAAATATTATTTTTTGCAAGGGACAATATGAAATTAAGGACTTGCAAGTAACAATGGATGATTATGAATATATATCTCAATTCAATGTTACAACTATAGATATAAAATATATTTACATAA
The DNA here is from genome assembly GCA_032191745.1 of Picea mariana. Taxonomy (NCBI): domain Eukaryota; kingdom Viridiplantae; phylum Streptophyta; class Pinopsida; order Pinales; family Pinaceae; genus Picea; species Picea mariana. The sequence goes on from JASDQU010739991.1 coordinate 188,046, forward strand.
TGTTTGGTTTACCTTGGTTTGAAAAACTAGGTACCTTCATCTTAAACATGGAGAAAACGTTTTTGACGTTTTCCTATAAGAAGAAGATGATGACATTTCAAGACATGACAATGAATTCATATTCATTAGTTCCTTCATCAAAAGACCTTAAATACATCTCAAAGATAATCCTTTGGGAAAATCAATGGTCAATACCAAATATAGAAAAGGAATTTGCCAAAGTTATCACAGATAAAAACGAAGAAATTTCTCGCCTAAAATATCATAGTAAAAATTTACCTGCACAAATCAGTAAAGCAAAGAAGAATTACAACAAAAATTAGAAAAATAAAATGACAATATCGAGAAGAACCTATCAAAAAATTGAACAAAATTCTCATTTGAATAACCTTAATAAAAAACTACTATAACAAATCAAAAAGTTAAACGTTGAGAAACTTGAGAATCCAAACATTAAAAATATCGATAAATCAAATAATGAAGAAAATTCACGTTTAAAAAATCATAATCAAAACCTACTTATGCAAATTAAGAAACTTAAGAATAATAAGAGTTCGTTGGAAAACAAGTTAGAACAAATCCAAAAAGAAGCATCAAAGTCCTCAGGTGTAAAAATCCAAGTTGTGGAGAAAGGAATAAACACAGATACAATCAAAATCACAAATCGTGATCTGGATTTACGAGCAGAACAAAATGAATAATAGACTAAATAAAATAACACAAAGACAACAACAGATATCCAGTGAACAATAACTTTTATTGAATAAATGAAATAGGCTGGAACTGTAAAACTACAAAACTGAAACAACTTGGTCGAATGGTGGTAGCTATATCTAAGAAGAGATGTGGCTACTACGCGCATCCGTCTCAGTAGAATGAATACAATGAGACTCCAAAGGCCTTTTTAGCATTATGCATGAATTCAAAAACCCTAGACATCCAAAAACCTAACCCTAGGAGGTGAAACGCCAAAAGTTATGTGGGCCCTGATGGGTAAGTTGGTATCTCAACTTTTCAGGGTCATAACTTTTGCATACGACCTCCATTTTAGGCGCATCATAGCTCGTTGGAAAGATATTTTCGAGAACTACACATTTCATTGTCAAAATATGACCTCCTCTACAATTTGACCATGACAATCCAAAAAAACATTGTTTAGGGACCCAAAACGGCCCTAGAAGTACATAAAGATGTTCTGACATGAAAACTTCCAAACTAAGCCAGTTGGATCAAGTGGGTGGCCACCAATATCCACCTGGAAGATGTGTATGGATTCAGATATCTCTGGAAGTGTAGAACCCACAATTACAAAGGAGTACATAAGAACATGTTGAATTAAAAACTGTCAAGAGGAGCCAGTTGGAATAGGTGGGTGGCCACCGATATCCACCTGGATCAAATCAATAACATGCCAATCTAGTTGAAGAAAAGATATATATGGATGTTGGAGTACAAACAATGGAAATTTCAGGTGTACTTACTAATACAAATACAACTATCAACAAATCATTGCATGAAGAAGATAAAACACCAAAAGTAAATCCCGAGAATGCTATATGTACAATAAAGGAAAGTCATGTTATGAAGACACCTTATCTACATCCTAATCACAAAATCATATACATTAACAAGTCAATATATCAACATCGCTTAGAACATAAAAAATTGACTTATCATTCGAAGAATATTGATGTCATTACAATTGAGTCTCATAATAACCAATTATCTTGAGAATCGTATAAGCACAATATTCCACAAAATATTGAATTAGGATGGTCAAATCCTTTTACAGTTCAAAAATCTGYTCAACTYTTAGAGAAATTCATATAGTCKCRTATCATCCACCATAACATAATCAAGAACTAAGAACCATACGAATACAACACAAGCCAGAGTGAGACATAAATCCCTTCCATAATTATGCTTTGAGGACAAAGCATTTCTAAGAGGAATCTAATGTAATAGATATAAATATAAATATAAATAAATAAATAACAAATGACTAATAACTAATAACTAATAATTAATAGACATGACATCCTAAGGAAAGGACATGTCTCTTAGTGAAAGGGAACCCCTGCTTGGGTATATATTTCCCTCATTTGTAATACATTCATATTCATATTCTCATACATTTTATTCAATATATTATTTATCCACATGGATGTCTTTATACTATTCCAAATATTTTGGATGTGTGTGATATGAACTAGATTGGTTCATCACATTTGGTTTGGTTCTTCACAAGGTCACACAG
>JASDQU010739991.1:196923-207065 GCA_032191745.1 Picea mariana
CTAGATTAGAAAAAATCTGAAATGAGCATGGCCAAAGGTCAGGATCATGCTAGCATTGATACCAAATATGATGAATCAATCTAGTTCAGATTACACACATCCAAAATATTTAGAATGGTATAAATAAATCCATGTGAATAAATAACATATTGAATAAAATGTATGAGAATGTGAATATGAATGTATGAGGATCATATATATACCCACGCAGGGGTGCCCTTTCACTAAGAGATGTGTCCTTTCATTAGGATGTCGTTTCTTTTCATTATTCATTATTGGTTATTATTTATTTATTTTTATATTTAATATATGTATATCTATTACCGAGCCCATGCCTATTCAATTTGCTTTTGGTAATAAATATATCATGACTTTTATTGATGACTACACTATGATGTGTTGGGTTTATTTGTTGAAACATAAATACAATCATTTGAAACATTTAAAAATTTTCATTTATGCTTTGGAACCAAAGCACAATATCATATTGTCACTCTTTGTACTAATAATGGAGGGGAATATACTAACAACGAGTTTGAAATAAGCCTTTGCCAACATGGGATCAAACATCAAACCACTATTCCATACAATCCTTAGCACAATGGTGTAGCAAAAAGAATGAACAAGACAATCTTGAATATGGTGTCTTTAATGTTATTTTTCAATAATGTGAAGTTCATGTTTTGGGTTGATGCAGTTATGTGTGTAGTATATGTGAGAAATAGAATTTCATCACATGCTCTTGGGAACAATACTCCTTATGAAATGCGGTATAACCTAATTCCTTTAGGGAGATATCTTAGGCTTTTGGTTCCACCTATTATGCCTTAATTCTTAAGAAGAAAAGAAACAAACTATGTGCCAGGAGTCGAAAGTGCATCTTCTTGGAGTACTCAAATACCACCAAGGCATATCATCTTTAAAATGAGGTAAAAAAAATCATTATTTCCAGAGATGTGATTTTTCTTGAATCCACCAAAAATAACAAGACTATTGAGCAATAGTTTAATCATCTAGATAGATTCACCCATGTAAAGACATATCATGAGTTTGATAATGAGATTCCACATCTTGAAGGGGGGATCCCTATCTTAGATCAATCTCTAGAATCTCCTTTTGAATTTCCATCTCCCCCTCATGTAGAAGATCCAACCACTTCATCAAAACATGAAGTTCAATTAGACGATCTGATTGAGAGGATTGAAAGGATGAACCTTGATGGGAATGTAGCACCATCTCAATCAGTGGAGCAACTTGGACCATCACATAAATGACCAAAGTGGATCATAAAGACACTTGAAAGTGTCCAACTTCATGAGGTTGGAAATACATGAACCATAAGCTCAATAAGACAAGATGATGGAGGTGATGTAGATAAGTTAGATTCAAGTGATGTCAATGATATTGATGTTTCGTATGATTGCTATTCGAATTCATCTACTAAATTTGAACCAACTTCCTTTGAAGAAGTTGTTTCTCATGATGATTGGAAAGAAGCTATGAAAAAGGAGTATGATGCTCTCATCAAGAATGGGACATGAAAGTTGGTGGATCCTCCATTTGGAACCAAACCAATTGGCTATAGTCATTTCTAAAAAACAATTAAAAATCAGATAACTCACTTGACAAGCATAAGGAAAGACTTATGGTGAAAGGATATGCACAGAAATAAGGAATAGACTATGAGGGTACTTTTTCCCCCTCAACAAAATGGGCTACCATTTGTGCATTTTTAGATTTAAGAACACATAAAAGGTGGAAGATTCATCACATGGATGTGAATACAACTTTCCTAAATGGATATTTGAAAGAGAATGTCTACATGTATCAACCAAAAGGATTTGTTGTGAAGTGTCAATAACATAAGGTATAATATCTCATCAAGTCTTTGTATGGCCTAAAGCAAGCACCTCATGCATGGTATGAAAAGCGAACTAAGCATCTTTTGAAAATCAATTTCAACCATTTTAATCTTGATGATGCAACTTTGTTTGTCAAGAAAGGTGGCAAAACTATTGTATATCTTATTGTGTATGTAGATGATATTTTGATAACAGGAAACAATGAAGCATATATTGCATCGATAAATAAATAATTGAACAATGGTTTTGAGATGACAAACATGGGACATCTTCACTACTTCTTGGGTATTAAGTAACTCAAAATCCAAGGTATATATTCATCTCCCAAAAGAAGTATATTGGAGAGTTGTTAAATAAATTTGGCATGGTTGATTGTAATCCACTCTGTACTCCAATGGAGAAAAATTTGAAACTAACATCAAAAGAAGGGTATGCATTTAAGGATGAAACTAAATATAGATAGCTTGAGGGGAGACTTATCTACCTTACCGCTACTAGACCAGATATTTCATTTGCAATTGGTACACTTTCTAGGTTCATGCAAAATCCTTGTGAAGGACATTGGTGTGGTGCAAAGAGAGTTCTAAGGTACTTGAAGGGAACTCAATACTTTTGGATCAATTACTCTAAGGTGGAGTACTTCATACTGTTTGGACACATAGGTTCAGAATTTGATGGGGATAAGGAGAACGAAGTGTCTACTTCAAGATACTTCATGAGTCTTGGATCAATATCTATCTCTTGGAGATCATGTAAACACTTTGTTCCAACAAATTCCACTAAACAAGCAGAGTATGTGACTATTGCAGAGGAAACAAAGGAGATTGTGTGGCTTGGAAAGACATTAGAGGATTTGCAGGAGAAACATTTGAATTCTACTTCATTTTTTATTGGCAACACTTATGCAATAAAGTTGGCCAATAATCCTATATTCCATGATCGAATAAGGCATATCAACACAAAGTACCCTCTGACTCGACATCATGTAGAGGCCAAGACCATTCATTTGATGCATACAAGTGAGAAAATTGAAGATATCTTCACCAAATCTTTTGTAAGAGAAAAATTTGAAAAATTCATAAAGATGCTTGGATTTACAAACACCCCTTCGGATTAAGGGGGTAATGTTAGATACCTAATACTTGGGATTGTGGTATATTGTAAATACTAATTTTGGATAAATAGGAAGAGTCATAGGTGAATAGGAAGATTCATCGAACCTCTTAGAATATGAAACCAAAGATCGTCTCTCAATGTATTTATCTATGGCTCACATTAATAAAAATGCAATGCATGGAGTTATTCAATGCCCATTGTAAGACTAAATAGAACATCTTTGCGGTTACAATTTGGAGATGAGAACACAATTGTTTCACCATTATTACAGTCACGGGAAAAACATTAATACTATGTGGAAGCTTGAGAAGTTAGATGGTTCAGTTAGCACAAGTTTCAAGGATATTGTTAAGGCTGGAGCTGAAACAAAGCTACCAACTTGACGAGAACCCTCCAGAGTTCTTATGTTTTTAGAGGTCATATTTAGTGACTATGTTTACCTTTGTTTTAAAAAGTGGCTCTACCAATAGCTCCCTTTTTTTTTCGGGGGGGGCGTGGGGTGTTTAAAATTGTGACTTGTTTGAAATCATGGCATTGACAACCTTTGAGAAGTACAAGCATGTCTCTCTTTGTAATTTCATTTATAATATTATAACAAAGATCATAGCTAGAAGGGTAAAAAGGTTGTTGTCTAATTCCATTTCTAGCGAACAATTTGGGTTTTTGGAGGGTACAAAAATTCATGAGGTTGTGGAGGTCACCAAAGAGAGCATTCATACTATAAAAGTGAAGAAGTCAAAACCTATGGTGATTTGACTTATCCAAGGCTTACGATGGGGTGAGTTGGATGTACTTAAAATTAATACTCATTCATTTGGGATTTTGTGTTCCTTTTGTGTCATTGGTTATAAATTGTGTAACTTTTTTCTTACTATGTATTGATAAATGAATCCACTACAAGTTTTTTTAGGAATGAAAGGGGGTTAATATAGGGTGCTCTCTTTCCCCCCTTATTTTCTTGATAGTGGAAAAAGGTTTATGAAAGGATTTGGAGGTTATAAGATTTGGAAGCTTCAAAAACATTAAAATAGGTAGATCATGTTATTTATATCATCTTTATTCATTGATGAAATTTTGATTTTTTATAATGGCATGTGAAAGGATTTAATTAGGTTGAAGGAAATTATGGATCTCTATTTCATAGCTACATGGATTCCAATCAATATTGAGAAGTCATCAATACCATCTGTGGGTATCTCTAATGAAGATAGTGTCTTTAGAGGAAGGGATGAAATATTTAGGGTTTCTTTTAAAACCAAATGTCTATTTGAAAAAGGATTGACTTTGGCTAATTTCAAAGGTGGGAAAGAGATTAAATATATGTGTCATAATTGGCTCTCCAAAGTAGGAATACTTGTGTTAGTTAAAGAAGTCATAGAAGCAGTCCATATTTACTATGTTAGGAATAGGATCACAGAGCAATAAAAATAAAATAAATCAAAATGAATGCATAAATAAAACACATAAANAAAAAAAAAAAAAAAATACAAGAGAGACATCAATATACATGGTTCACCTGATATGGGTTACGTCCACGGAGAAACAACCAATCCTTCCTTTATTATGTCCATCAAAATGAAGGAATAACACCTACAACACATATTTTGCAACCTCCTCTTGACTCTTTCACAGTCTCCTCTCTCAATCACAAAATACTCTCTCTCACCATTAAAATATAATATATAGGATCCCACGGCATCTAAAATCCCTGATCCATTAATATATATTATATTACAACCTTAATTACTTAACCAAAATTAGAAAAAGCATGGGCCAAAAAACCGTGTGCCAAAATTGCCTAAAATGTATGCAAAAAATTGCCCAAACAATTTTGCTTGGGATCCAAACGTGGCTGAAATAAGACCTCTTAATCAAGAAGATAATCTGGCTCCACAACCAACAATCTCCCACTTGAAGACTGATCACAACAACTCCATTGCTACTACACCTATTGGACTATGCTCTAATTTTGGACCTAACAGTTTTATCATATTTTCCATCGTACTTGAAGGCCAACTGAAACTGAGCAGGAACTCAATTTATCCCTGGTTAATTCCTTCATTAACATGTATGCAAGATTATTGCTAGTGTATCTTTTCCAACTTCAACTTTCCATCTTCCAAAATTGATCATATGAAATGGTACCTAAATTGTGTATTTTTAGTCCTACAATGGAAGGCTGAGTTTTTCGTAAGATGAAAGGCACTTTGGTTGTCATTGTACAACCTGCTATTCTCCAACTTATTTCCCAATTCCTACATAAACCTTTGTAACTAAATCATTTCTTTACTAGCCATTGTAGCAACAAGATACTTTGCTTCCATTGTTGAAAGGGAAAAAACCTTTTGCAATTTCGAAATTCAACTTACTTTTGTTCCACCTATTGTAAAAACATACCCTATGGTGCTCCTCCTGCTATCTATATCACCTGCCATATATAAATCAACATACCCTTGTAGAATAGTGTTTGAACCTCCAAAACATAATGTCTAAGTTGTAGTACCTCAAATACCTAAGAATCCACTTTATATCATTTCAATGCCCTATACCTGGATTGTTCATATACATGCTCACAACTCCCACTAAATGTGCAATATCTGGCCTTGTTCACACCATCGCATACATCAAGCTACCAACTGCTAATGAGTACGGAATCTTGGAAATGTAGTATATTGAATCATATGTCTTGGGACATATCATATTAGTTAGTTTGAAATGGTTGGGAAAATGTGTGCTAACTAGTTTTGCATCTTGTGTTCTAAATTTTTCCAACACCTTCTCTGTGTATTCACCCTAAGACAATGTTATTTGTGATTTTTGTTGTCTCTTTTTATTCCCATACCATGGATTTTCTTTGCAACACCTAAATACTTCATCACATCTTAATTACCTAATTTTATTTTGAGTACATTTATATCCTACATGTTAGACCTTGCAACAAGCATGTCATCTACATACAATAATAAGATAATATAGTTGTCATTATCTAGTCTCTTAAAATAAACACAGTGGTCAAAATGGCATCTATTATAACCTTGTTTTATCATAAACCTATCAAATTTCAAATACCACTTCCTTGGAACTTGCTTTAGGCCATACAATCTCGTATTCATCCTTCGTACTAATTTATCCTTCCCTTTGACCGCATACCCTTGTGTCTATTACATATGAACTTGTTCTTCCAAATCCCCATGGAGAAAAGTTGTCTTTACATCTAACTGTTGAAGATGCAAATATTCTATTTCCACTAGACTTAAAATAGTTCTAATTGAGTTAATTTTAACAAAAGGAGAAAATATTTCATCAAAATATATACCTTTCCTCTGTTCAAACCCCTTTACAACAAATTTGCCCTTGTACCTATGTTTACCTCCATCTTCTACCTTCAACCTATAAACCCATTTATTCTACAATGTTTTTTTACCTGCAAGCAACCAAACTAAGTCCCAAGTCTGGTTATATACCAAGGAGTCCATCTCATCTTTCATGACTTGGTCCCACTTCTTTTTGGTTTCTACCTACATCGCTTCTTCATATATTTATAGTTCATAAAAATCAACCGATAATAAATAATACATTGAAGGTGAGTATCGTTTAGAAGGTCTACTTAACCTAGTAGATCTTCTTACATCACTTGCAGAAGTTTGAGGTACCTTCTGCTATTGTTGTTGTTGAACTTTTTTATTTTTAGCACCTTTAGAATTTCATTTTTTGTGATTTCATCAAGCACTATGTATTATGTGTTTGTCTTTTTCCTATTTATTTCCCTACAATTGATCTTTGTACTTGACCTTCTCATTGAATACCACATATCTACTCCTAATTATTTTGTAATTTTGATAATCCCATAAGTGATAACCAAAATCATTAACTCCATATCCAATAAAAGTACACTTCTTGTATTTTGCCTCAATATTTGTTCTAGTTTCTCTATCAATATGGACAAATGCTTCACAACCGAAAGTCCTAAAAAATGAGTATTTTACCTGTCCATGCCTCCTATGGAATGCCACCATTGAAGGAAATTGAAGTCCCTCTATTTATTAAGTAAACAGTAGTATCCACAACCTCTTCCCAAAACTATAAGGGAAATCTTGCATGAAATATCATGCTCCTTGCACACTCCATGGTTGTTTTTTTCATCCTTTCTGACACACCATTTTATTGTGGTCTTCCTAGAACCATTTTCTCTCTACGAATCCCATGGTATGAACAATAAATATCAAACTCCTTATTGCAATATTTTCCTCCATTGCCTGATCTGATACACTTCAACTTATTTCCTATCTCATTCTCAACCAAATATTTCCATTTCTTAAAAGTATCAAAAACATCATTTTTTTTTTAATGCAATAATTCCAAGTTTTTCTAGTTGCATCATCAATAAAAGTAACATGATAATAAGAGCCACCAAGAAATTATACCTTAATCGATCCCCATATTTATGTATGCACAAGATCTAACTTTTCACTCTTATTTTTCTTCCTAACTCTGAGAAATTTGACTCTCTTTTATTTTCCATAAACACAGTGCTCACAAAAATCCAAATCAACCCACTTCAAATATGGCATCAAGTTCCTTGAGTGGATAATTTGGAGAATTTGGAGAATCTACATCCCCTTTTTAATTCATGTTCCCAAGGTTATGATGCCATAATGTTTTATCCGCTCCTATAGAAACCAAAGCAACAGAAGAGTCAGAATTACTAGTACATAAATACAACGTACCTACCTTCTCTCATTTTTCTATTATCAATGATCCTTTAGTGATTTTCCATGTAAACGTAATTGTACAACCTTCACTTTCCAACTTCCCTACTAAAATTAGATTTCTTCTCAAGTCAGGAACGTGATTCACCTTTTTCAACAACCATTGGTTTTCATTCTGTAATTTTATTTGTATCTTACCCTTTCCAATAATTTTGCATGGTTTATCATCACCAAAATAAACATGTCCAATGTCACCTTAAACATAGTCTTGAAAATATTTCCTATGGGGTGTGGCATGAAATGAAACCCTTGAATATACCACCCAAGAATCAATAATATTGTCTAATGAAAGGATTAAAGCATCTTGCAACACAAACTTGCTACATTTGCTTCCTGATTATTCTCTTGTTGTCTATCTCCTTGTTTTCCTTTTCAAGACCAAAAGTCTTTCTTCAAGTTTGCTTTATTCCCTCAATGCCATCACTCTATCTTCCCTCTAGATTTGGATCTACCCTTATTAGAATTCTCATGATTCCCTAGGCTCTTTCATCTCTCCCTTTGTATTCCCCTGTTCTCCACAACCAAAGAATTACCTGATGTCTCACTTGTGTTTTTTTGTCGCATTTCCTCGCTAAGGATAACACCAACAACATCATCAAACTTTAAAGTGTTTGAACCATAGACATAATTACTCACAGCCATGACCAAGCTATTCTATTTTTTTGGAAATGAGGATAAAATCAAAATTTCCCTAACCTCATCATCAAAATTTACTCCTACATGACTTAACTGACCGATGACCGTGTTAAACTCATTTAAATGATCAGCAACAGACCCACCTTTTGACATCTTCATATTAAATAAATGTTTCATAAGAAATACCTTGTTGGAGGCTGAAGGTTTTTCATACATCTTATCAAATGCCTTCATTAGATCTTCCATTGTTTTTTTTCTTTTGAAATGTTGAAAGCCACCGACACCGTGAGGCACAGTTGTATTGTTCCTAGTTCATTTTTGTCAAGAACCTCCCACTCTTTGTCTTTCATGGTCACCATATTCTTTGTTTTTCCACCCAATGGTAAGAAAGGATTCTTCTGATATAGATAGTCCTCTATTTGTATCTTCCATAGCTGGTAGATTTGGTCATTAAAATTATCGACCCTAAACTTTCATTCTTCTTCCATTTCTCCCACTTGAACCAGGAACCCTCCTTTCCTGTAAGTTTATCATCGAAATATACCTTCGGCTCTGGTACCAGTTGTTAGGAATAGGATCACAAAGCAATAAAAAATAAAACAAATCAAAATGAATGCATAAATAAAACATAGAAGAACAAAATACAAGAGAGACATTGATTTACGTGGTTCACATGATATGGGCTATGTCCACGGAGAAATGGACAATATTTCATTATTCCATCCAACAAAATGAAGGGATAATACCTACAACGCATATTTTACCACCTCTTATTCACTCTCTCATAGTCTCTTCTCTCAATCACAAAATACTCTCACACCATTACAATACAATATATAAGATCACACAGCATCCAAAAACCCTAATCCATTGACATGGATTATATTACAACATTAATTCCTTAAATGGAATTAGAAAACCATGGGTCAGAAAACCATGTTCCAAAACCAGCCAAAATGGATGAAAAATACTACCAATTTTTTTTTCTTGGGGGATCCACTCCCTCGCTACGCCAAGTGTAATGTAGCATCGCATGGGCCTAATCGTGCAAAGAATATAACACATACCCAAGTGTCCCAAACGAGGTTGAAACAAGACTTATGAATCAAGATGATAATCAAGCTCCATAACCAACATATTAGATGTCACTGTCATGGATTCCCAAGGGAGTTTTGGAAATTATTAGAAGAACCAGCTTCAGGTTTATCTGGTCTTGGTGTAATAAAAATAATGGGATCCCTCTTGTAAAATGGAAAATGATAGTTGTTCCAAAATATTTAGGGGAATGCAGTTTAAAAAACTTCTTCATTTTCTCAAAAGGATTAATGACTAAAAATTCTTGGAGGTTTATTCAAGGGAAAGGAATATGGTGTCAAGTTGTGAAGGAAAAGTACATCCATTCAAATTCTTTAGATGTTTTGTTTAGAAATTCCATTAAGAGTATGCATAAAGTCTTTGTTATGTGAAAATTTGTAGTCCTAACTTCCCCCTTGGTTGGGAATTCATAGTGTGGAAAGTCAACTAAGGATCAAAGATAAGCATCGGGAAGGACACCTGGGTTGGTTGTGGGGAAGATTTCAAATGTCTAGTATAGAAGTTATAGATTTTGAGGATTAGAGGATTTCACAATCTAAATCAAATTATTGATCCTGATATGACTACAATATGTTATCAAGAATGGTTACATGCAAGGGATTTGGGTCTTAAAGATAAGGACATGGATTATTGGGAGAATTGTATCATAAAGCTTAAATACATC
>JASDQU010739991.1:212173-223246 GCA_032191745.1 Picea mariana
ACAAATACCATCCATGAGTGTACCATCATACATCATTACTTGCACCAAGCAAGTATATCAACCATGCATCAATAAGCTAAGATTCCCCAATGATGTACAACATGACTATCAATCTACATGTCTCAATGTGTAGCCCATCCACATGAAAAATGCATGCACCATGATATCCAACAATTATACCATATGCTTCCAATAATACATCATAAGATATATTAATGAAACTTCAAAAAGTACCAGCCATGTACTCCAACAGATCAACATCAAACCATACTCATGGGTTAGTGTCATGCACTCGAGATTTTATTTTACATAATCCAATAGTTGAACACTTAAACCTGCAACAAATAGTGTCAGAACCTGCAACAAACAATGTCAGACCCTGCAACAGAGTTATACCATCACATCAAACTCCAAGCCATGTTCATTGCCTTTTTCCCAAGGCTTTACAACAGACACGTGGCCTGCTGCACAAATGAGTGCGTGTGTACGCGACCTATTCAAGGTCAGAACGCATGGACACGCGACTATCACCATTGTTACCTCTGTGTGCCTTAGTAAATGACACATTTGAACTTCCCTTTAATCTTTCATTCTGATCTGGCTGCTCTGTCTTCTTCACCCACTTCTGTAGATGACCCTTCTCTTCAAAACTTGAGCTCTGAGTATCCATCTTTTCAAATATGTCTCCCTTTCTTACTTCATTCCTTCTTCTATCCATGCTATGTGAAGTCCTCATCATGGACTTTCTTCTTATGTTCCATCACTCCTGGGATTTGTGGCCAAATCCACTACAGCTATAGCATCTCATAGAGTTACAGTGAACAGAAATATGTCCTATTTGATCACATCTCCAACACCTTGTGGTGTTATAGAATCTTCCATTATATCTTCTTTCATAAGATCTACATTCAAAAGCTTTGTGACCATATCCATTACATGAATAACAATGCCCATGAAAAATACTTTCATACCTTTGCTCTGGTGTCCCAAAAATGTCTTCTTGATTTCTTCCTTGCTTTGTTCTTTTGAAATTTTCTTTGCCTTGTGTAGATGGTTGTTTTGCAACATTATCTTCTTTCTTTGCTGGACTTACCTCATGCTTCTTTGAAGTGCTTTCTTCAGCATGTGTATCTTTTCCTTTGTATCCAAGACCTGATTTATCACATGATGGTCTTTGACTTTCCAAGATCTCATCCAAGATTCGTGAGCTATTCAAGAATTTATTTGAATTTTCCACCTTCTTTCTAAGGTCAACAATTTCAGCTTCTAACTTGCAACATGAATCTTCCTTTTCATTTATTTTAATCTTCAATAGTTCCTCTATTCTTTTGGCTTCTTCAATTTGGGTCTTGAGATGGACAATAGTTTCAAAACTTTTACTAATCTCATCATCTATATTCATGTCTTATTTTCCATTCTTTATTCTTGTGATCTCTTCTTCCTTTTCTTCTAATTTAGAACTCTCTTCTTGTTCTTTGAGCATTCCCTTTAACTTCAAGATGTGCCTTTGACTCCTCCTAGGAAACTTCTTAGTGTTATCCGAAAGATAGTTATAGTGTGTATAAAAATAATCACTCCTATGTTGGCAAATGTTTAATAGGTAGCGTATGCTTGTCATTGATGGCAAGTACAGCAGTGAATATGGCATGAGTACAGGAAGAATGTAACAGATGGGTAGTAGAAGTATTTTGGGAAGATGCTGCAGAGAAAGCTTGATAAGTTCAGAAGAGATAGTGCAGAGGATTGTTGGCAGGTTTAACAGGCAAAGTGAGCAGGTCATTGATGACAAGATCAGAGTAAGCATCGATGAAAAATAGGAACAAAGTAAGCTCAGGAGTAAATAGCACAGAGTCGATCACAGTGACTAAGCTCAGGAGGAGAAGCGTCAGTGATCGTTGGATCCCACTTAAATTCCCGAAAGAAGGAGGATCATTAGATCTGATTGTAGACAAGAAGAACGCGCAGAAGAGGAGGACAGATCTCGGGCGTCAGATCTGAGCATAAGTTCTAACCATCGTTGGATCAGGGAGAACCTGCACGTTCATTAAAGTGCAAGGAGAAGTGGGTATACAAAATACCGAAAGAAGGAGGACCGTCCATCTACGGGTAGGACACGTGGACACAGATCAGCATTTCGCTGACTGGAAAGTCAAAGTTTAGAAATGCTCCAACCTCTCACCTCTCGAAATCGTGATATGCGAAATCACGATTTAATCATAGCTATCAGATCAAGGTGCGACTTGGACCGTCGATCTGACTCCATTTCGAAGTTTCGCGGATCGGGAGTTGGATATGTAAAAGAACATTCACCACAGGAATGCCAAAATCGTGATATGCAAAATCGCGATTTAATCGTAGCCGTCAGATCAAGGTGTGATCTGGACCATCGATCCGACTCCATTTCAGAGTTTCACGGATTGGGAGTTGGATATGTAAAAGAACATTCACCACAGGAATGTCGAAATCGCGATATGCAAAATCGCGATTTAACCGCAGCCATCAGATCAAGGTGTGATCTGGACCGTTGATCCGACTCCATTTCGGAGTTTCGCGAATCGTGAATTGGAGAGGAAAGAAACATAACCACAGAAGTCCGAAAATGCTGAAACGTGAAATTGTGAAATACTTTAGGCCTGTGGTCTCAGCCGGTGGTCACACCATCAAAGAGCTGAAGAGAAGAGTACGTGCAGACAAGCTCCTTTTCGGCGTTTCGAGGATCGCGACTTGGAAAGTCAAGAAACTTCACAACGGGATTAACGAAAAGGAGAAATGTGAAATCGTGAAAAGCACGTTATGAACAAGCGCTTGGTCATGGACATGGTCATATAAAGGAAGGAGCTAGCACAAAAAAGCTCCGTTTCGGAGTTTCGGAGATCGCGACATGGACTGACGAGACACTTGACCACAGGAAAGCCAAAATGCCAAAATATGAAATAAAGGAAAGTTTAATGAAGATCATTCAACGGTGCAGATGAAACTGAAGGAGATCGGAGGGCTACTGTTGCACGACACATTGAAACTGCCAGAAACCAATGATGAGTTCTACCAGAGGACTCGAAGACACTTCGATGTGACTGCCTGAGGAGATGAAGAGTCTCAGTGGGAATCTTCCAATGGGATGAAGACTGGTCATAGGGGCGATTGATAGCTGGAAGAGGGTTAGATCCTGTAGCTGAAACAGAGAGGGTGAGCTCGAATGTAACAGAGAAGACGAAGAGTCTCAACTGCCAGAGAGAAAAATGAATCTTGGCATAACACCTAGTGATGATAGACACATGGGTTGAATCGCCAGAGGATCTGAAGAGTCTCCAGGCTTCTACCAGTGAATGAAGACTATTCTTAGAGGGGATTGACAGATGGATGAGCGTTGAAGTCTGTAACTGAAACAAAAGGCATAAGGTCGACTGTGCCAGAGAAGACGAGGAGTATCAACTGCCAAAGAGGCTGAGGAATCTCAGCAAAATGCCCAGTGATGCCGGACGCGTGGTGGGAACCACCAAAGAAGCTGAAGAGTTGTGATGATCAGGTAGATCACTCGAGAGGTGGAGGATATCAGCGCGGTGTGAGTATGCAGAGGGATTGCGTGCATTGCATGCACAAGTAGCAAAGAAGCTACAAGTACATGGTACAGAGAAGAGATGGGGTTGTTGTTGTTGTTGGAGTTGTTTTGGTTGTTGTTGTTGAAGGCGATTCATGCGTGAAGAAGGAGGAGAGTGCAGCAGCTGAATTGAACAGAAGAGGAACTATGCAGTGAATGGAGATGGCACACAGAGCATAAAAAGCAGAAGAACAGATAGTGCAAATCATGTGTGCAGGAAGGCAGTGAGGTAGACAGAGCAACGAAATGCAGCAGAACAGTGATGAGTATGGTAAGCCATTGTTGAACATTATATCACTATAATAAGTCTCAGTAGCAAAGATTTATATTTCAGGGTGGAAGGGAGGTGTTAGGGAGGACTATTGTCCTCATAGGTTTAAATGGGTGCTTGAACACAGGGAGTTGTAGCCATAGATGATTTTAGGGGCTAAATTTCGCTCATGGGCTAATTTTCCATGGTTTTTCCAAAAGCGAGATTCACTATTTTAAAAATATTTCACCCAAATTCTATAGGATAAAATTATTTTACCTTAAAAATCGCCAAAATTTTATAAAAACTATATAAAATCCTTAGAAATTTGAATATTTTTACAAAAATATCGCCAAACATTTATAGTTGGCATATGAAGGATAAGTAAGATTCGCCAAGGTTTCTACATTTTAAAATAAATTTCCATCCTTAAAATCATCCTTGGTTGTAGCTTCCATCTGGTTGCAACCAGAGAAACCAAGGTGGCAGGGTGGTGCAAGGGAGAACTCTTGTTCTCTGTTATACAGGTTGGTGCTTGTATGATTGGAAGTTGGTGCTTCCATCCAGTTGGTGCTGGAAATATTCAGGGAGTTGGTGCTTCCTTCTAGTTGGTGCTAGAGAAATTAGGGAGTTGGTGCTTCCTTCTAGTTGGTGCTAGAGAAACCAGGGAGTTGGTGCTTCCTTCTAGTGGGTGCTAGAGAAAACAGAGAGTTGGTGCTCTCACCAAGTAGCAGCTTGCAAAACTGAGGTTGTAGCCTCATTATGAGTTGGTGCTCATATGTATGATAATGTAAATAATGTAACTATTACTTATCATATAAATAAAAAGAGGTTTTTACCCTGTATGGGTTTCCTCGGGAAATATCTGTCCCTGTGTTTCTCATATATGTGACTGATGTTGAATGTGCCATTTTTTATTTCCCTGCATTATTGTGATCATCATTCAGTGTTTCTACAAAGAGTTTAAAAGAAGCATAATTGTTTAAGCACAGTAACAACTGATTCAACCTCCCCCCTCTCAATTGTCCAATAATTGGTATCAGAGCGGGCCCCTTTCATCTAAGGGTAGATCCTAGAGCTTAAACATGTCAAGCCATGAAGGAAATTCAACCAACAAGGTCCCTCTGTTCAATGGAACAAACTTTGCCTTCTGGAAAGTTAGAATGAGAACCTACATAATGGCTTTAGGTGCAGATGTCTGGGATGTGGTAGATACTGGTTATGTAAAGCCAGTTGTACTAGCTAATAAGGATGACAAGATAGAATTTAGCTTCAACGCTAAGGCTATGAATGCTATCTTAAGTGGGCTTGCAGAAGCAGAATTCGTAAAGGTCATGCACCTGGGAATTGCCAAAGAAATGTGGGACAAACTCATTAACAGTTATGAAGGTAATGAGAAGGTAAAGGACGTCGAGCTTCAAACCTATAGAATACAGTTTGAACAACTGAAGATGAAGGAAGATGAAACTGTTGGTAAATACTTTCTGAGAGTAGAAGAAATGGTGAATGCAATGAAAGCACTTGGTGAAAAAATTAAGGAATCTTCTTTAGTTCAGAAAATCTTGAGATCTCTCCTAGATAGGTTCAACCCGAAGGTCTCTGCTATAGAAGAACTTAATGATCTAAAAACCTTGTCTTTTGATCAACTTCTAGGAACGTTGACTGCATATGAAACGAGGATAGTTACAGATAAAACCACCTCTAGAGAAGCATCATTTAAAGCAGATAAGAATGAGGATTGTGAGCCTGATCAAATTGAAGCAAAATTCGTGAGAAGATTAAAGAAAGGATCAGGCAAGTACCAAGGTAAGTTTCCCTTCAAATGTTTCAACTGTGGTGAGATAGGTCATTTTGCAAATAAATTTCCACACAAGAAACATGATCAAAACTCTAAAGATGAAGAGAAGCACAAATCAAGAAGATTTGATAAGAAGAAGAGTTTATGTGTAAACAATGATGACTCCTCAAAAGACACCGATAGTGATTCTTCATGTGAAGATAAATTAAATGACTTCATGCTTATGGCCAAAGAGAATTATGATATTGAAATCATATGCAGTGAAGAGAATGATGAAAAAGTTGTGGTTTATATGGAAGGAGAACTGATCAGTGCACTGGAAGAGATTGACAGACTAAGAATCAAGAACAGAAAGAAAAAACAATTGTTGATATAGTTTGAGAAAGACAGTAAAAAGTCTGATGAAGACTTTGCCCTGCTAAAAGTGGAATTAGAAGAGGCAAGGAAAATCGAGGATATTCTGAAACATCAGCTATCAAAAAAGAGGGCAAGATCTGAAGCCCTGGAAGAAGAAATAGTGAAAACTAGGAAAGAGATGGAGAAGTTTCAAACCTTGTATCATTAGAATCTGTCTAGTATCAAAGCCTCAGAAGGATTAACCACCATTCTGAATCAGTAAAGAAATCCAAAGATGAAAACTGGTTTGGGGTTTGAAGAGGGATCAATTAGTGGTCAGCCAAGGAACAAAGAACCCATCAAGTTTGTTAAATCTACAACCAATGACAACCACAAACCTGCAGAAACAAAGGAAGACAATTAGCCGCCCATGACGAGTAAAGAAAGAGGTGTCAGGACTGAATCTGTAGAATAAAGAAATAATGTACTCCTTGCTCAAGGACATCATCAGCATGGAAGAAATCGATTTTCTCAAAGAAGACAATCACTTTCCAGGTACAAAGAATTTTTCTATGGATATTGTTTCTACTGTTCCAACTTTGGTCACAAAGCTATAAATTGTTCCTTAAGAATTAGACATGAGCAATTAAGATTTCCAAGGAATAAATTTCTGCCACAACAAAGAATGATACAGCAAAGTAATAAACCATCACAGATTGCAAATTGCCAAATTAAGTCTAGAGACATGCAACTGAGGAGGTCAATAAATAATAAATAGTCAATGAGTAGACAACGTTGCAACAATAACTTTGACTTATTGAACAATAAGATTGAATTCTATAACTATCACAACTTTGGCCACAGAGTTGCAAACTGCAATCTAAAGAATTACAAAGCAGATCCAAGGATAAAGTTCTTAGATAGAAAGGCCAGCACATGGAAAAGGAAAGATAGTGAAAAATGTGATCTAGCACTTTCAATTCAAAAACAAAAGGCCTCCGAGAATATAGAAAGTGGATGTTGCAAGCACATGACTGGAGACATGGATAAGCTTATGTCCATAAGTAAAAGAAAAACATAAAATGTGATCCTTGAAAATGATGAACCAGGTAAAATCAAGGATAGAGGGATGGTGAGTTTGAGTAATGACAAAGGAGATGCCCAATACGTTCTGCTTATGGATGGTCTAAAACATAATTCACTCAGTTTAAGTCAAAAGTGTGACAGAGGCAGTGAAGAGGTGCTCACATCCAAAGAATGTAAGGTAAATGTAAACTCAGGACAAGTGGTGAATAAAAGTATAAGGAAAATCAATAATGTTGATGTTGAATCCTCCTCTGCAAGTAAAGAAGAAGATTCAAATACAATAAAAGAATGTTCAGTTAGAATTAACCCCATGGATGAAGTAGGAGAAGAACCATGTCATAAACAAGAAGCAAAAGTCTTGAAGGTTGAGAAGGAAGACACCCAAAGAAAGTTCTTAAACAGCTCCATGACCCTGGATAAGATCTTGGATAGTCAGAGATCACCAAATGAAAAATCTGGTATTGGATATAACAAATAAAAAATCAGTACTCCTAAGAAACCTGATACAGGTCCTTTGTCTGTGAAACAGAAAAGCAGGTATGAGAGTGGTTGTAGCAGTTTTCTCTTGTGATTGAATGTGGACATAAAACCTTGGATTGTATGCATCATGGAAGAAATATGAAATTTCAGCGTTAGAAATCGATGAAAATCAATGGGGAGATCCAAGGGTTGTTTGAACAGTATCAAACAACAATTACGCAGAGTGTCAGTGGGATAGCAACCTCTTCAACAACAACATTTTTTTTTATAAAATGATATACATGACATCCTATAGAGATAACAAGAGGAAAGACCTTGTCAAGGAAAGTTAACCTTTAGGAACAAAAGGGGAAAAGAGTCAGAAGAAGAGAGATAACAGTGACAGGGGGAGTCATCCACTCATGAGAAGAAAAGGTTGATGAAGGAGTCCGAGTAAGAGAGGTGATCAATTTTGAGTACTTTACAGAGGATACAGCGGAAGCTGAAGATGAACGGGTCCAAGAATCAGAAAAAGAAGACTCTAGTTTGGATACAAACATCTGCAGGCCTCAAATAAGAGATTCCTTCCTATTAGGGGGATTTTGTGTTGGTCTTAATATCTGATACCTCCTAAAATTACTGCCACATCTCAGGGGGAGCATGTTCACTTTGACATTGATGTCAAAGGGAGAGAAAAGAATCTGGGTGCCTTTGTTGCCATCAATGCCAAAGGGGGAGATTGTTGGCAAATGTTTAATAGGCAGCATATGCTTGTCATTGATGGCAAGTACAGTAGTGAAGATGGCATGAGTACAGGAAGAATGTAACAGATGGGCACCAAAATTATTTTGGGAAGACACTGCAGAGCAAGCTCGATAAGTTCAGAAGAGATAGTGCAGAGGATTGTTGGCAGGTTTAATAGGCAAAGTGAGCAGGTCATTGATGACAAGATCAGAGTAAGCATCGATGAAAAATAGGAACAAAGTAATCTCTCGAGTAAATAGCGCAGAGTTGATCGCAGTGCCTAAGCTCGGGAGGAGAAGCATCAGTGATCGTTAGATCCCATTTAAATTCCCGAAAGAAGGAGGACCGTCAGATTTGATTGTAGACAAGAAGAATGTGCAGAAGAGGAGGACAGATCTTAGGCGTCAGATCTGAGCATAAGTTCTGACCATCATTGGATCAGGGAGAACCTGCACGTTCATTAAAGTGCAAGGAGAAGTGGGTATACAAAATCCCGAAAGAAGGAGGACCGTCCATCTATGGGTAGGACACGTGGACACAGATCAACATTTCACTGACTGGAAAGTCAAAGTTTAGAAATGCTCCAACCTCTCACCTCTCGAAATCACGATATGTGAAATCGTGATTTAATCGTAGCCATCGGATCAAGGTGCAATCTGGACCATCGATCCGACTCCATTTCGGAGTTTCGCGGATCGGGAGTTGGAGATGTAAAATAACATTCACCATAGGAATGTTGAAATCGTGATTTAATCGTAGTCGTCAGATCAAGGTGCGATTTGGACCATCGATCCAACTCCATTTCGGATTTTCACGGATTGGGAGTTGGAGATGTAAAAGAACATTCACCATAGGAATGCCGAAATCATGATATGCGAAATCATGATTTAACCGTAGCCATCAAATCAAGGTGTGATCTGGACCGTTGATCCGACTCCATTTCAGAGTTTTGCGAATCGCGATTTGGAGAGGCAAGAAACATAACCACAGGAGTCCTGAAATGCCAAAACACAAAATTGTGAAATACTTTAGGCTTGTGGTCTCAACCGGTGGTCACACCATCAAAGAGCTGAAGAGAAGCGTACGTGCAGACAAGCTCCTTTTCGGCGTTTCGGGGATCGCGACTTGGAAAGTCGAGAAACTTCACAACGGGATTAACAAAAAGGTGAAATGTGAAGTCACGAAAAGCACATTATGAACAAGCACTTGGTCATGGCCATGATCATATAAAGGAAGGAGATAGTGCAGAAAATCTATGTTTCGAAGTTTCAGAGATCGTGACATGGACTGATGAGACACTTAGCCACAGGAAAGATGAAATGTCGAAATATGAAATAAAGGCAAGTTTAATGAAGATCATTCAACGGTGTAGATGAAACTAAAGGAGATCGGAGGTCTACTATTGCATGAAACAGTGAAACTGCCAAAAACCAATGATGAGTTCTACTAGAGGACTCGAAGACACTTCGTTGTGACTGCCTGAGGAGCTGAAGAGTCTCAGTGGGAATCTTCCAATGGGATGAAGATTGGTCATAGGGGTGATTGATAGCTGGAAGAGGGTTGGAGCCTGTAGCTGAAACAGAGAGGGTGAGATCGACTGTAACAGAGAAGACGAAGAGTCTCAACTGCTAGAGAGAAAAAGGAATCTCGGCATAACACCTAGTGATGATAGACACATGGGTTGAATCTCCAGAGGATCTGAAGAGTCTCCAGGCTTCTACCAGTGAATGAAGACTATTCTTAGAGGGCATTGACAGATGGATGAGCATTGAAGTTTGTAACTGAAACAGAAGGCATAAGCTCGACTGTGCCAGAGAAGACGAGGAGTCTCAACTGCCAGAGAGGCTGAGGAATCTTAGCAGAACACCAAGCGATGTTGGACACGTGGTGGGAACCACCAGAGAAGATGAAGAGTTGCGATGATTAGGCAAAGCACTCGAGAGGTGGAGGATATCGGCACGGTGTGAGTATGCAAAGGGATTGCGTGCATTGCATGCACAAGTAGCACAGAAGTTATAAGTACACGGTACAGAGAAGAGATGGGGTTGCTATTGTTGTTGGAGTTGTTGTGGTTGCTATTGTTGAAGGTGATTCATGCGTGAAGAAGGAGGAGAGTGCAGCAGCTGAATTGAATAGAAGAGGAACTGTGCAGTGAATGGAGATGGCACGCAGAGCATAAAAAGAAGAAGAACAGACAACGCAAGTCATGTGTGTAGGAAGGCAGTGAGGCAGACAGAGCAACGAAATGCAGCAGAATAGTGATGAGTATGGTAAGCCATTGTTGAACATTATATCACTGTAATAAGTTTCAGTAGCAAAGATTTATATTTCAGGGTGGAAGGGAGGTGCTAGGGAGAATTGTTGTCCTCATAGGTTCAAGTGGGTTCTTGAACACAAGGAGTTGTAGCTTCCATCTGGTTGTAGCCAGAGAAACCAGGGTGGCAGGGTGGTGCAAGGGAGAACTCTTGTTCTCTATTATACAGGTTGGTGCATGTATGATTGGAAGTTGGTGCTTCCATCTAGTTGGTGCTGAAAACACTCAGGGAGTTGGTGCTTCCTTCTAGTTGGTGCTAGAGAAACTAGGGAGTTGGTGATTCCTTCTAGTTGGTGCTAGAGAAACCATGGAGATGGTGCTTCCTTCTAGTGGGTGCTAGAGAAAACAGAGAGTTGGTGCTCTCAGCAAGTAGCAACTTGCAAAACTGAGGTTGTAGCCTCATTATGAGTTGGTGCTCATATGTATGATAATGTAAAGAATGTAACTATTACTTATCATATAAAGAAAAAGATTTTTTTACCCTGTAT
>JASDQU010739991.1:225677-236649 GCA_032191745.1 Picea mariana
ATCTCCTTCAAGCTTGTTAAGGCTTGTAGTGAAGGCCCGCTCTGATACCAATTGTTGGACACACCTACCACACTTAGAGGGGGGGTGAATGAGTGTGGGGCTCTTTTTCCCAAAACTCCCCTCTTGCACAAAAACTCATCAATTAACATTCAACATTTAATCATTACCCATTGTTGTCATTTATAACCAGTTAGATGTAGACACATATCAGCAACGTATATCAACAATATATCATCAACAAGTCATCATCACAATGGACACAAAGAACACAATATGTATGTACAATTTTCTTTTTATTACGGACTACAATCCTTGGGGTTTATCAGTAACAACTGAATAGAGTACAACTCTACAAGAGCACTAGCTCTATATGCAAGACTCAACTTACATTCTTAGCATCAACTGAGATGAGGCAACAATCCTCAACAGATATCAATCTGTCAATAGCTACGTGACCTGTCAGTAGTGCAGCCCGTGTGTGAACGTGCTCTGGCTCAATACAACCTGTGTGTGAATGTGGCCAGTGTATAATGCAACAAGCGTCTGCTTCTAAGAAACTAGGGTTTTTCTTTTCTTCACATGCTCAGATCCTCTGCAACCTACAATCACTTTCTCTTCTATCTTCCATTGTCCAAACTGACCCATAGCTAATCACAACACATCCAAGCTCTCCAATGTCTTGCTAATGCTCCACATCAAATCAATATGAATGCTATCTCAATCATGTATAAATAGCTATTATACCATAGAAATCATGTCACTACTAAATCACAAGAGTGATGCTCACTCCATCAACCAAATCAACCAAACTGAGCCACATCATAGAAGCCATACCAAGAATTCTCTAAGCATTCACAACATATCAAACAATAGTATCTGTTAGCGATATTTCTTGTAAGGGGATTAGAATGCAAAAGGATGGGTTAAAACCCACTTGTCCTAAGTTTGGGGTGCTAATGCACCCATGGTTAAACTAAAAGAAAGTCTGGACGGCAAGGATCGCGGCGCCCGGATCAACGACGCAGGTGCCATTCCGGACCCCCCCCCTGCCTTTCTACCTTTAAGCAGAGGGGGGGGGTCTGGAATTGGGGGTGCAGCTTTCCAACGACCGAGATCTTAGCGCCCGGATCAACGACACTCGTGCAACCCCGTTATTCCCAGCTACTCTGCATCTAGCCAGTGTGGACCCTTTCCCCATCGTGTCACCTTCCACAACCACCTTTCTCCTACTGTCGTGTGTCGTCCATTTACCTCCCCTCTATGGTCCGCGTGGTCTTTCTTCCTTCTCATCATCCATACACCATCTGCCACGTGTCTCCTTCCCTCCATGTCAGCCTCTCACTAAAATGTTTCTAGCACGTCTGCTCCGCTGTAACCTCTCTCGTTCTCTCATCACTTCTTACTCCACTCCCCACTGTTTTCGCCCCATCACTCCATTCCCGTACCCCACTTCCGACATTGGCCTCCACACATATCTTTTGAACCAGTCGGTTATTCCAGGTGGCAGCGCAAGAGGCCCTCCACGTCCCAAAGATGCCAAGTCGGCTAGGCCATCCTCAATCCCGATGAAGTAGTTATTGAAGCGGTTGGTGGTGGTTAGACATCACCTCCGCCATAATGGGAAAGCACGACAATGAATTAAAGACACGTCGATTCTCCATTGGAACTGTCAAAGAATTAGATTGCGTCTGACATAAGTCGCACGATCTCTCAGATGTTGACTGTCAGAAGCCATGCAGATGCAAAGATTTCAATGCAGTGTCTTGATTTTGCTGTTGTTGTTGTTCTGAGTATATGAAGGCGTTTTCGCCATTTTTGTATCTATCGATGGTAGAGCTAAGCTCCCGACTGTGTAGTTTCAGCTAACATTCTGGTTCCCTCGTTATGCATCTGTGTTTGAGACTTCTTGTTTTATGACAAACAATTCTCCCTTTTCTATCTTTGTTTTCATCTCATATTAGAGAGTTCATGATCGAAGGATTCGCATGGATTATTGCAATCTTGTTATGATAAAGGATTTGTTGTGACATTATTGTTTTCTCTGGTTTTCTGTGTTTGAATATAAGAGGATCTTGTGTTTGAATACTTTCTTCTTTAGTCTGTTACGAACCTGATGTTTGTGGTAGACCTTCACACTCTTCTCATGCAGTCTTCCCCCTACTCACCTTTTATTACAACTCACTCTTTGAAGTTTATCTAAGACCTCACTCACCCGTTCATGCATGCCTGACCTAGTTTCTGTGTTGATACGATATTGCTCTGAGTTTTCCTCCATTTGATCACCCCTTTAAAACAAACCGTGACATTAAACTGATCGGTGTTAGGCTCTGCTCCTGCAAGCAATCCAGGAGTGACTTCTGTCGCCAACATTTCTGGCACCGCTGCCGGGGATGAAGTTGAATATTTTCCCCGGGATTGAACGACAAAGATCAACTGATTCTGAAGGTGCATCAAATATCAGAACTTGAAGATTGCTACTGTGCACCTGGTGACTCCATTGTGACGACTCCGCTGGGGAGGACCTGCTCTATCAACTGTGGCTTCGAGAGGCAGACATACGAGGTCTAATCCACACTTGCCTTTAGCTACACCAGAAGCTGACCCAGAAGCAATGCACAGAAAGGGAAAGAGCTCTGCAAAAGAAGCTTCAATCGTCGAAAAAGGTAATATGCCATCCCCTTCTGTGAGAACTCCGTTTTCTAGTGCTCAGCTTCCTAGTTGTCCTTCCTCTGAGGTTCCCTGTTTTCTGAACTTTGGGAGTGTTCCTGCTGAGTTTTCTCCTCCTAGTATGGTATTAGAAAGAGAGATCCTTGTCACTCCCAAAGTTCAGAAAACAGGGAACCTCAGAGGAAGGACAACTAGGAAGCTGAGCNATCGTCGAAAAAGGTAATATGCCATCCCCTTCTGTGAGAACTCCGTTTTCTAGTGCTCAGCTTCCTAGTTGTCCTTCCTCTGAGGTTCCCTGTTTTCTGAACTTTGGGAGTGTTCCTGCTGAGTTTTCTCCTCCTAGTATGGTATTAGAAAGAGAGATCCTTGTCACTCCCCCCTCCTTGGAAGTTGTGCCTCAACACATACCCTGAGCCTCTGAAGGTTTCACCACCCCTCCTTTTATTGCTACTACTGCACAGAGAGAAGCGTCTGCACACTCAAGTCCCTTGGCTCTCTCTCTGTTTTCTCTATTGTCCCCTCTGAGAACCTCTGTTTCGACTTCCCCAGCTCGCACTCCTTCACCTTTGAGTTCTCCTCTACCTAATATCCTTATGGCTGGTATCCCCCTCCGAACAGAATGGATGCCATAGTTGCTGCCAGATATGATCCTTTGATTCTACCCCATCCTCTGAACCCCCTCCCTGCTGGAGACTATTTGAAATACATGCCCAAGTTTAGTGGGGAGGGAGATGTAACTACTGAAGAGCACCTAGATGCCTTTTACAGCTATGCAGACAACTTGAATATCGAGAACGAAGATGTCTGGATGAGAATATTTGTCCAGAGCCTGGATGGTGAGGTGAGAAAGTGGTTCAGGGGATTGGCCCTTGGATCTATTGCTGGCATTGAAGCTCTAGATAATGTTTTCCTGAGGAAGTGGGGAGATAGGAAAGATTACATATATTACATGAAAGAGTTTGGGTCTTTGAAGAAAATGGAAGGGGAGTCTATCTCTGACTTCTCCAAAAGATTTAATAAGATGTATAACAAGATTCCTACAGAGATTAAACCCTCAGAGGCCTATGCTCAAATTTCCTATGCTGGCGTGTTTGACCCTGATTTCTGTCTCGTGTTAAGAGAAAGAAGAGCTACCTCTTTAGCTCAAATCCAAGACACTGCTATAGAAGTGGAATCCAACATATTGGCAGCTAACAGACTGAGAAACCAGGCCAACACAGATAGAAGAAAGGAAAAGTCGGAAGCCTCAACTTCCGGCCCATCACTGCCCCACTCTCAAGTAAATGAGCTGACCCGGGTTATGAACCTCCTTAAAGAAGAGGTGGAGAGATTGAAGGTGGAGAGGAAACAAATGAAAAAGGGCCCTCAGAGCACCGAGAACAGGATAGGTTTCAGAAGGCGAAATAATTTTTCTCCTCCAACTATGCATAGAGAGAAGGAAAGAGACAGAGATGACCAAAGAATTCAGGCTCCCTTCCAGAACAATTTTGTGGCTGATGAGGAAGAAGGGGAAACAGATGAGCCTGAGCCAAAAATCCACAGTTTAGAAGTCACTCCCCCTTTCCCTCATCTGACCCAATCAGCATATGAAGAGTCTCTCATGGATAGTCAGATGAACGAATTGAGCAAAGGAGACAAAGCTAGTGGCGGTCGAGGCAGGTACAACCTGAGGTTTGACAAAAGGGCAACAACACCTAATGTTCCTGAGCCATCCAATAGAACAGAGAAACCTGCTAACGAAGTAGCAAACAAAGGTAAGAGGGCTCAACCTTTTTCTCCCATTGTCCATAGTCATGTTCCTGAAATTAGGGAAATCCCAAAGCCCATGTCTTCTTTCAATTTCGAACATGAGATTCAAAAGATCAGAATTCCTGTGCCACTCACTGAGTTAATTAAACATGGGGAATTCAAAAAATGCTTCTCTAAGCTGCTGAAATCCGAAGCCTCATACCCTCTCGCAGACTCCATAAACCTCCAAGATGAAAGGCCTGTAGTTGTCCTAGGCCCCATGGTAGAAGACAGAGATGATTCATCCCCTCCCTTCTACACCTCCCTGAACATACATGACAAAGTGCTGCATAATTGCCTTATGGATTCAGGAGCCTCTCACAACCTCATGCCCAAAGCCGTCATGGAAGAGTTAGGACTAGAAGTCACCCGAGCTTATCATGACCTCTATTCTTTTGACTCTAGGAGGGTTCAATGTTTGGGAGTGATTAAGGACCTGGTAGTCTCTTTTTTTCAGCTACCCATGAAGAGTATGGTCATGGATATTGTGGTAGTTGATGTTCCCCCCAAGTTTGGCATGTTGTTGTCAAGGTCTTGGATTAAGAGACTTGGAGGGACGTTACAGATGGATCTCACATATGCCACTGTTCCAGTCTTTGGGGGGAAACATAGGAGATTATACAGAGAAGCTCAGCTAGCCTACATTGTCAGTGATGAAGCCAATCCTACCAATCATCCCATCTATGCTTTGGACACTGATTTAGGCTCCAGTTTACTGTAGCTCACCCACACCCCTTAGGCCCCTTTACAGATCAGAAAGCAGCCCATTCTTAATCAGGAGACACCCCCTCCAGCCACCTCTGTTTGGAAGATGTTCTTTGACGGAGCTTCCTCCAGTATAGGTGTAGGCGTCGGAGTGGTATTCATATCCCCTTTTCAAGAGACCATATCTCTGTCATACAAGCTGGAATTTGAAGTCACCAACAACGTGGCAAAGTATGAAGCTCCGGTTCTGGGATTAAGAGTTGCAAAAGAAATGGAAATTGAGGAGATGGCTGTGTTTGGAGATGCGGAACTGATTGTCCAGCAGGTCAAAAATGTTTATCAAGTCAGGCATCCTCGTCTCAGGAATTACAGGAACGAGGTATGGGACCTTGTTAATAATTTTTTCTTGGCTTTTAACATTTCCTACACTCCAAGGGAAGAAAATGCCCCAACCGACTTTTTAGCTTTCATAGCTAGTCTGCTCGAAGTTCCTGCGCTGTCCACTATCGGGTCCGATGTTGAAATAAAATACAGACCCTATATACTGGACAATGTCAATCATTGGAGGGTATTTGAAGATGATGTAGAGATCGAAAAGTTTCTTCAATCAATTGATGACTTTTCAGCATTACACATGGATGAGGATCCTGACACGGAAGATGACCATCACCCTGAGGAGTTTTTGAATAAAATTGTTGACCGCCAGATTATACAGCTACCAAGCAACCACATACCGAGAGGACTAATCCCATTAGAAAGGTTGTTTGATGGGAATGATGTGGCGGTAAAGGGTAAAGTGTCGGGAGATGATGATCACACAACTGAGTGCAACATAGGCACACCGGAGGAGCCCAAGTTTGTCAAGCTGTCAAGGAGTTTGATCGAGGAGAAGAGGGCCGAATATACTAAACTGCCGAAGTAGTTTGTTGATGTGTTTGCGTGGACCTACGAAGATCTCAAGACATATGACACATCAGTCATTGAGCACAAGATCCCACTAAAAGAGGAGGCTAAGCCATTTAAGCAGAAGTCGAGACAAATAAATCCCGCGTTGCTACCTGTCATGGAGAGAGAGGTAAAGAAACTGCTGGATGCCCAGATCATTGTCCCCTTGAGATATTCTGAGTGGGTGGCCAATTTGGTCCCGGTGAGAAAGAAGAGTGGGGAAATCAGACTCTGCGTCAATTTCAGGAACCTGAACAAAAGCTCCAGGAAGGACAATTATCCCCTGCCCAACATGGAACACATTTTGCAGAGGGTAACTGGTGCCTCTAGAATATCCATGATTGATGGTTTCTCTGGATACAATCAAATATCAGTCATGCCTGAGGATAGGGAAAAAACAGCCTTCACCACTCCTTGGGGCACATTCATGTATGCCAAAATGCCTTTTGGGCTGATGAATGCAAGAGCAACATTTCAGCGAGCCATGGACATAGCCTTCATCGGGGAGAAGGACCATTTTGTGGTGATATATCTGGATGACATCACAGTCTTCTCTAAGACTGATAAAGAGCACTGCTGCCACTTAAAGAGAGTTTTCCTAAAGTGTCGAAGGTATGGCCTATCTTTAAACCCCAAGAAATCATTGTTTTCTATGAAAGAGGGGAAGCTGTTAGGTCATATAGTGTCAGCAAAAGGAGTAAGAATTGACCCTAGCAGGGTAGAGGCACTTCAGACCCTGTCACTACCCAGGTCCAAGAAGGAAGTCCAGGCCTTTTTGGGGAAGATCAACTTTCTGAGGAGATTCGTCTCGAACTTTTCCGAGCTAGTGAAACACATCACAACCATGCTCAGAAAGGGCCATGAAGTGAAATGGACAGCTGAATCTAGGGAATCTTTTGCCCAAATAAAGAGAGCATTGACTGAAGCACCTGTGCTAATCAGTCCCGATTATTCTAAAGATTTCCTGATTTTCTCTTTTGCTTCTGATGATTCGGTAGCAGCTGTCTTATTGCAGAAAAACAACCAAGGGCGAGAGCAACCTATTTCTTTATACAACAAGGTGCTGAGAGATGATGAGCTAAGATATGAAATCATGGAGAAGCAGGCCTATGCATTGGTGAAAGCTCTCAAATCTTTCAGGATCTATGTCTTGCACTCAAGAATCACTTCCTATGTCCTTTCAACCTCTATGAAGGACATTCTTATACAGCCTGACATATACGAGAGAAGAGGTAAATGGATCACCAAGATCCTTGAATTTGACTTGGAGATTAAGCCCACCAAGTTGATAAAGGGGCAAGGTTTGGCCAAGCTGCTGGCTGAATCCAATTGCAAGGATTTGGGAATTAACTTCATCAATGAGCAAGCTGAGTCATCCGACAGTAATTCCCAGACCACCATACCACTAGCAACATGTCCCTGGTACAGAGATATCTTGTACTTTCTGCAGGAATTAAAGCCCCCTGATGGATTAGGAAAGAGTAGGGCCAGAGCTTTAAAGCTCAAAGCGGTCAAATATTGCCTCATTGACCGAGCCTTATATTGGAGAGACCCTCTGGGAATCCTACTAAGATGCTTGGATCCATTGCAAGCCCAGAAGGTAATGTTTGATTTTCATAGTAGTCTCTGCGGAGGTCATCATTTTTGGAAGACCACAACCCACAAAATCCTCCGGGCTGGGTATTACTGGCCTACTTTGTTCACCAATGTCTACAGAGAAGTCAGGGCCTGCATCAAATGCCAAAAGTTCTCAGGTAAGCAGCAACTCAAACCTCTACCATTAAAACCTGTGGTAGTTGTAGCACCCTTTCAGCAGTGGGGATTGGATTTCATTGGGGAGATTCATCCTCCCTCAAGTGGCCAGCATAGATGGATCCTCACTGCAACCAATTATTTCACCAAGTGGATAGAGGCTGTCCCCACCAGGAGCACTTCTCACAAAGTAATCATCAGCCTCTTGGAAGATATCATAGCTAGATTTGGCTACCCAAGTAGGATTGTCACTGACAATGCTGCCCCCTTTAGGTCTGAGCCTCTGGTCAAGTTATGTGAACAATTTGGGATTTCACTGGTCCACTCTACTCCATACTATCCTCAAGGGAACGGACTAGTAGAGTCTTCCAATAAAAGCCTAATCAAGCTCATCAAGAAGCTATTGGAGGAAAATCAGAGGGCCTGGGACTCAAAGCTCAAATTTTCCCTTTGGGCTGATCGGGTAACAACAAAGAAATCCCTGGGTCTCTCACCTTTCCATCTGGTTTATGGAATAGAAGCTATTTTCCCCACTCAGCTCGCCTTACCTGTGGAAAAATTCCTTCAGGACCTTGAAGAGGAACCTAACCATGTACTCAGAAGGATTCATTAGATGGTGGAGGTGCAGCAGATCAGAGAACAGATTTTGGACAAGGCTTTTAGTCATCAGCAGAAGATCAAGCAGGCCTTTGACAGAAAAAATAGAAAGAAGGAATTCAAGCGAGGCGACCTGGTACTCAAGTGGGACGCACCCAGGCAGGACAAGGGAAAACACAGTAAATTTGATGCCCTCTGGTTCAGGCCTTTCAAGATCCTCGATGCATATTCGAACAACACTTATAGTTTGCAGGATCTGGAAGGCAAAGAAGTTTTCAGCAGCCCAGTAAATGGGCATTTCTTGAAAAAATATTTTCTGTGAGCCACGGTTGGCTCTTTTGTTTTGTTTTGTACATATTGTTTCTGTTTTTTGTTTTTCAGACTAATAAATGATTCCATAGCCCAACAACAAAGGCCCTGAATCTGCAAAAGATTTCTTAGAGCATCACAGGGACGACTCTATCCCCCATGGAGCCGATGTTAGCAATATTTCTTGTAAGGGGATTAGAATGCAAAAGGATGGGTTAAAACCCACTTGTCCTAAGTTTGGGGTGCTAATGCACCCATGGTTAAACGAAAATCAAGTCTGGACGGCAAGGATCGCAGCGCCCAAATCAACGGTGCAGGTGCTATTCCAGACCCCCCCCGACTTTCTACCNCCGGAATCCAGGGTGCACCTCTTCAACGGCCCCGATTAGCACGCCTAGATCAACGGCGATAAAGACCATTCCGGACCCCCGCTGCCTTTCTACCTTTAAGAGGAGGGGGGGGGGGGTCCGGAATCAGGGGTGCAGCTTTCCAACGACTGAGATCTTAGCGCCCGGATCAATGGCGCTCGCACAACCCCGTCATTCCCAGTTGCTTTGCGTCTAGCCAGTGTGGACCCTTTCCCTGTCGTGTCACCTTCCACAACCTCCTTTCTCCTGCTGCCGTGTGTCATCCATTTACCTCCCCTCTATGGTCCACGTGGTCTTTCTTCCTTCTCATCATCGATACACCATCTGCCACGTGTCTCCTTCCCTCCACGTCAGCCTCTCACTAAAATTTTTCCAGCACGTCTGCTCCGCTGTAACCTCTCTCGTTCTCTCATCACTTCTTACTCCACTTCCCGCTGTTTTGGCCCCATCACTCCATTCTCGTACCCCACTTCCGGCGCTAGCCTCCACACATATATTTTGAACCAGTCAGTTATTCCAGGTGGCAACACAAGAGGCGCTCCACATCCCAAAGATGCCAAGTTGACCAGGCCATCCTCAATCCCAATGAAGCAGTTTTTGAAGCGCTTGGTGGTGGTTAGACATTGCCTCCGCCATAATGGTAAAGAACGACAATGAATTAAAGACACGTCGATTCGCCGTTGGAACTGTCAAAGAATTAGATTGCATCTGACATAAGTCGCACGATCTCTCAGATGTTGACTGTCAGAAGCCATGCAGATGCAAAGCTTTCAATGCAGTGTCTTGATTTTGCTGTTGTTGTTGTTCTGAGTATATGAAGGCGTTTTCTCCATTTTTTCATCTATCGATGGTAGAGCTAAGCTCCCGACTGTGTAGTTTCAGCGAACATTCTGGTTCCCTGGTTATGCATCCGTGTTTGAGACTTCTTTTTTTATGACAAACAGTTCTTCCTTTTCCATATTTGTTTTCATCTCATATCAGAGAGTTCAT
This sequence comes from Picea mariana, assembly GCA_032191745.1. Lineage (NCBI taxonomy): Eukaryota > Viridiplantae > Streptophyta > Pinopsida > Pinales > Pinaceae > Picea > Picea mariana. Next base: position 235,799 of record JASDQU010739991.1, read on the forward strand.
GATCGAAGGATTCGCATGGAATTGTAATCTTGTTATGATAAAGGATTTTTTGTGACATTATTGTTTTCTCTGGTTTTCTGTGTTTGAATATAAGAGGATCTTGTGTTTGAATACTTTCTTCTTCATTCTGTTACAAACCTGATGTTTGTGGTAGACCTTCGCACACTTCTCATGCAGTCTTCCCCCTACTCACCTTTTATTACAACTCACTATTTGAAGTTTATCTAAGACCTCACTCACCTGTTCATGCATGCCTGACCTAGTTTCTGCATTGATACGATATTGCTCTGAGTTTTCCTCCATTTGATCACCCCTTTAAAAGAAACCGTGACATTAAACTGATGGGCGTCAGGCTCTGCTCCTGCAAGCAATCTAGGAGTGACTTCTGTCGCCAACAGTATCTATCAAGACAAAAATGTAACCATACTAGTGTCTTAGTGATAGATCTGAGGCCATAGAATGAAGAACTGGAACCTGCCTCATCATCCAAGAGCTTGGCACCAGCTCAAACACAAATCTCCATGAGGTTATTCAGTCCACGCTCCCTGTACACAGTCAGCCCGCATGTACACTCACCCTATACACAGCCAACCTGCGTGTACACGCACCTCATACATAGACAACCCACGTGGGCATCAGAAAATAGGGTTTTCTATGACTCCGAGACTTTTGCCGTCAAGATCTCTGACATTGCTGAAACTTTGATGCATCCATGAGATCCTCCTCTCGCTCTCTTCCTCATAATAGATCTTCAATCATGCTCAAGAGATCCACACCAATAATATTCTCTCACAAGAAGCTCTCCATCAATACTCCAAAAGATATTACCAAGAAGCTCTCCATAGATCCAC
>JASDQU010739991.1:262856-277211 GCA_032191745.1 Picea mariana
CGCGAGAATTCTAGGAAGGGAAGATACAAATCTAGACTGGGAAAGATATAGTGTTGGAATTGTGGGAAGAAAAGACATTTGAAGAAAGACTGCATATCTGCAAAGAAACAAAGAGATGGACAATAGGAGAAATATCAGGAAGAAAATGTAACATGTGATGTGTTACAAGATATTTGGTTCTTTCTGCAGATAATATTTTAGAGTCTTGGGTAGTATATTCAAGGGCTTCATTTCATGCCACACCCCATAGAAAACATTTTCTAGATTATGTTCAAGGTCATTTTTGATCAGTTCATTTGGGTGATGATGCACCATGCAAAATTGTTGGAATGGGAAAGGTAAAAATAAAGTAAAGGAATGGAAACCAATGGTTGTTGAAAGAGGTATGACATATTCCAGATCTAAGGAAAAATCTAATTTCAATAGTGAAGTTGGAAAGTGAAGGTTTTATATCCATAGTTATAGATAAGGTGTGGAAGGTCACCAAAGGATCACTGGTGATAGAAAAAGGAGAGAAGGTAGGTACATTGTATTTATGTACTTGTAATTTTGATTCCTCTATCTCTTTATCTTCTACAGGAGTGGATACAACACTGTGGAATCATAGGCTTGGACACATGAGTGAGAAGGGGATGCAGATACTTCACAAAGGAAATTTGTTTCCAGATCTTAAACAAATTGATTTGGATTTCTGTGAGCATTGTGTTTATGGAAAATAGAAGAGAGTCAGATTTCTCTAAGTCGAAAAATAAAATAAGAGTGAAAGGTTAGATCTTGTGCATACAAATGTATGGGGACCAACTAAGGTGTCATATCTTGGTGGCTCTCGTTATTATGTTACCTTTATTGATGATGAAACTAGAAAAACTTGGGTTTATTACATTCGACAAAAATCTGATGTTTTTGATACTTTTAAGAAATGGAAAGATTTGGTTGAGAATGAGTCAGGAAAAAGGTTGAAGTGTCTTATATCAGACAATGGAGGTGAATATTACAGCAAGGAGTTTGATGATTATTGTTCACACCATGGGATTCATAGAGATAAGACAGTTCTAGGAACACCACAAGAAAATGGTGTGTTAGAAAGGTTGAACATGACAATCATAGAGTGAGTAAGGAGTATGAGATTGCATGCTAGTTTTCCCTTACAATTCCGGGAAGATGTTGTATATATTTTTGTTTACTTAATAAACATAGGACCTTAAATCTCTTTCGATGGTGGAATTCCATGGGAGGCATGGATAGGTAAAAATGTAAACTATTTCTTTTTGAAGGCTTTCGGTTGTGAAACATTTGTCCATATTGATAAAGAAAATAGAACAAAGATTGAGGAAAAATCCAAGAAGTATACCTTTATTGGATATGGTGTTAATGGTTTTGGTTATCACTTATGGGATTATGCAAATCAAAAAATAATTAGGATTAAAGATGTCATATTCAATGAGAAGGTCATATACAAAGATCAGTTGCAGGGAAAGATACAAGAATAAGAAAAACCAAAATACATAGCGATTGATGAGCTCACTGAAAAAGAAATTCCAAAGGTACCAAAAAATCAAAATGTACAACAACACGAGAAAAATGTACCTCAAACACCTGCAAGTGTTGTTAGAAGATCTACCAGGTGAAGTAGACCCCTGAATGATATTGTCCTTCATTATATTATTTATTTTTGATTGATTCTGGTGAACCAGAATGTTATGAAGAGGCAATGCAAGTAGACACTAAAAATAAGTGGGAGAAATACATGGAAGAGGAAATGGATTCCTTGGTAAATAGTCAGAATTAGGACTTGGTTCAGTTTCTTGTAGGAAAAATATAATTGTAGAATAAATGGGTTTACAGGTTGAAAGAAGAAGATGGAGGAAAAAATAGGTACAAGGATAGACTTGTTGTAAAGGGGTTGGCACAAAATAAAGGTATATATTTTGATGAAATATTTTCTCTTGTTGTTAAAATGACTTCAATTAGGACTATTTTAAGTCTTGTGGCAATAGAATATTTTCATCTTGAACAATTAGATGTAAAAACATATTTTCTCTATGGGGATTTGGAGGAAGAGATTTACATGCAACAACAAGTTGGTATGTAGGTTGAAGAAGAGCTTGTATGGCCTAAATCAAGATCCAAGGCAGTGGTATTTGAAGTTTGGTAGGTTTATGACAGAACAAGGTTATAATAGATGTCATTTTGATCACTGTGTTTATTTTAAAAGGATAGAAAATGGAAGCTATATTATCTTGCTATTGTATGTAGATGACATGTTTGTTGCAGGGTCTAATATGCGGGATATAAATATGCTCAAGAAAAAAATAGATAATTCATTTATGATGAAGGATTTGGGTGTTGTAAATAAAATTCTTGGTATGAGAATAAAAAGAGATAGGAAAAATCACAAATTGACATTGTCTCAGGGTGAGTACATAGAGAAGGTGTTGGAGAGGTTTAGAATGCAGAATGAAAAACAAGTTAGTACATCTTTGGCCAACCATTCCAAATTAACTAAGAAACTATGTCCCAAGACAGATGAGGATATAGAATACATGTCCAGGGTCCCTTATTCATCAAGATTTGGTAGCTTGATGCATGTGACATTTTATAAAAGACCATATATCGCACATGCAGTGGGCGTTGTGAGTAGGTATATGAAAAATCTAGTTAAATAACATTGGGAGGCAATAAAGTGGATTCTCATGTATTTTAAAGGTACTTATACTGATGTAATATGTTTTGGAGGTTCAAACACTATTCTACAGGAATATGTTGATTAAGATATGACAAGTGATAAAGACAGTAGGAGGAGCACCACATGGTATGTTTTTACTATAGGTGGAACAAAATTAAGTTGGATTTTGAAACTTCAAAATGTTGTTGCACTTTCAACAACAAAAGCAGAGTATGTTGCTGCTACAGAGGCTAGTAAAGAAATGATTTGGTTACAGAGGTTTATGGAGGAATTGTGAAACATGCAGGAGAATAGAAGGTTGTACTGTGACAATGAGAGTACCATTCATATTGCAAAGAACTTAGCCTTCTATTCGAAGACTAAGAATATACAAATCAAGTATCATTTCATACGATCCGTCTTGAAAGATGGACATTTGAAGTTGGAAAATATACACACTAGCTAGAATCCTACAGACATGTTAAAAAAGGGAGTAACCAGGGAGAAACTGAGTTTCTAATAATTTTCAGTTGGTATTCAAGCATGAAGGTGAAGATGAAAATTTTTCCAAGTCCAAGGTGGAGTATAGTCCAGTAGGTACAACAACAGTGGAGTTGTCGTGATCAGTTTCCAAGTGGGATATTGTTGATTGTAGAGTCTGATTATCTTCTTGTTTCATAGGTATTTTTTTTAGTCATGTTTATACCCCATAAATACTGTACACCCCGTATACTGTACACTCCTCCACATAGGGGGGTTGCAGGGGGGATTTCCCCCACTGCAGGGTCCGAGGGAAAGCGGGGGTTTAGGGGAGAATATATTAGGGCACCAAATAAGGAGGCTATACCGTGCCCTTACCCTTACTACCCAACTACCCAGGTACTAGAGAGTATCTTCACGACTGTTGTTCTCGGTGGCACTATAAGAGACATGAGGTTGATCAGTTTATCTATGGAGGGCTTCAAAAAATATAGGTTGATTCATATATAGGTGTTGTATGATGTGCTACCACTCGAATGGGTACCAACAGAGGTTAAAAGGGTGGCCAAAAAAGGTGCACTTGAGTACCACTTATATTTCCTATGTGTATGACTCCCTGAACACGGGTTTATGCGCGTAACGATAAATATTTGTAGATTTAAGATGCCAAAATACTTCTCTACCCTAAAAAAATTTAACCCACAATTTTCTACCAAGCAAGATGCTCTTATACCACTTGTAGTATTCCAGATATAAAATATTATGGAGAACATAAATATTTAGCTAGAAATGGAAGAGAATCAATGATATAACCAAAACAATACCATAATAATACTAGAATAACACCAGAAAGATCACTTTGATTAATAATAGTAATGTTCAGTTGCCTCTTCGAGGAGGAAACCTCCAACAAAGAAGAGATCTATTAAAATAATATCCAAGACAAGACTTCTCATACCCTCTACTTCTATTTATACTAAATCTATCTATCCAAAAGAACAATCTAGAGGAAGATCCTTCTAGAAGCACAAGCTTCTATTAGGTCTTCTTACATTTGACTTATTCTTCCTTATTTCTATGCCTTATTAATATTGGCCTTTATTACATGGAATTATATTATTCTACTTATGTGAGGGGTTAGGGAGGTTAGGTCCCTAACAACTTTTTTATGTAATTCAAACTAACATTTCCTCAAAAAAGTGGTGAAGACTACCCAAGTTATCTCTGATACTAAGTATCATGATAGGGATAATGGTGAAGAGAAATGTTTTTATAATTAAATCACTCCCATAACTAACTATTTCCTTCTAAAATGTGGTGAAAATTTCCCAAGTTATATTTGATACTAGTTGTCTCATACCTACAGTCTACCCAAAATTTTATTTGAAAAACTTGGGGTTTACCTATGTTAATTTTGACACCTAAGGTCGTGCAATGCTAACTTTATTTGTAAATAGGGGCTTGTCCAGCATGTGCCTCTTGCTGGCACCTAAGGTTTTATAGAGACTGAACGTGCACAACAATTTAGAACTATGCACATGCCAAATAAGATGCATTGTGGGGTGCCAAGATTAGGCGTATGCACCAACCAAGCATATACTGTATGCACCAAATCATTTTGTATTGCATGCAATAAATTGAAGATATTGCATGCAGGATGAATCCTTGAAGATCCTTAGTAATCATTGTAACCATTTTTGTAACAACCTGACTGGTCATGGTTGAGGTTGAGGATGAGTTGGAAAGTCTGTTATGATTTCCACACTCCAATAGAATTAAGGGTGATGCATGAGGTTATGTGAGGGTTGGTTTTTTGTTAACAAAGAGTAGAGTATTGTAGGAGAGTAGCATATGATTTAGAGCTCTAGTTATGAATTGTAGTAGTTGTTTTTATGTTTAGAGAGGAATCTCAGAGAAAAAGTAGATATGAGTGACTGAACATGCTCTATTTTCATGTTGAAAACATTTTGGAAAAGATTTGTACCTCTCTGTATTAATTGTATATAAGTGATGATAAGGTTAATAAAGAAAGAATGAATCATATTTTGTCTCTATATATTGTATATTCTAGTTTGAATGTATTGTTTTATGTAGCATTATGCATGACACTCCTAGGATGGTAATGAATGAATGCATGGTTATATGATGAATGTTTTGTGTATATTCTATTCATTTTTAGCTTTCATAAAACTTATGGTCTTTATGATTCTCATGGCCTCTCAGGTGAGACCTTATTCAATCCTTAATATTGAATATTCCAACACTGATGGGGTCCTTATTGGTCAATCCTCACAAACCCTAGGTCTGAAACCCCACGATCAACAATTGGCTATGTTGTCGGGACATGATGGTTTTGTGCTACATGCTAAAGGAAGAATATGAGGTGAAAACCCTAAAGGGAGGACACACAAGACTAGATCTATGATAAGGAGGATGAGTTTGTGTGATGAGAGACCAATACCCTATATATAAACCTCAAGTGATGGACATAATGATATATATACATGAATTTAAATGGAATTTTATTTTTTGAGTCTTGTTAGTTATTGCATGAGTGGGTAAATAAATAGACATAAATTAACTCTACATGGAGAGCCCAATAACCACTGGTTTGGGACCAATATGTGGTCAATATGCCGAGTTCTATGGTCAATAGGCAAGATAGTAACTGGGCTAGAGCTGTTGAATTTTGGTTTGAACGAGTTAAAGATGTATATATTCTCAAGTTTTTTGAATGTAGCAAATGATTTAGCAGTTCTAAAATAAAGTTTATACCTAGCCCTAGAAGGACATTGTTGGAATAAATCCATCTTTGGAGAAAGATGTTGTTCATGGAAAACGGTTTGATGTGCATGGAGCCCAATAGGATGTCTAAGTAAACCACCTTGAAAGTTGGGGGGGGGGTGGAAAGAAGGGGGAATAATAAAATATGAGATGAGGTGAGAGGAGAATGGGATGAGAAGAGAAAAGGAAATGAAGATTCAAGAGATATACAATAAGAGACAAACTAAGGAGGAAATTTGAGAAGATAAGTGAATAAAATAAAGAAAGCCATGAAGAACAAGTTGTCAGACCCAAGATGAAGAGAAGAGGAATTGCACACGAATGGTGTTTGGGAGAAAATTATATGTCATACTAACATTCATAAGAAGAGATTCCATCAAAGAGATATAATATTAGGATTAAGGTATCAAGAGATGATACCATAAGTACTAGGAGTAGGGAAAAAAAAAGATGAAGTAAGATCCCCTTTGATAGGAATAGATGTAGTCACATCGGAGGAAGATGGGGCACAAGGCAGTAGCACTAAGACATCATAAGATAGTGATGGATCCCTCCAACAAGGAGTAGAAGAATTAACGATTATGAGTAGGATTTCACCACTAGAGATAATGATCTCTTTGGGATCCCTCACCAAAGAAGATGAGAGAGTATGGAGGAACCCCCTGTTTGAACCACCCCCTTTGCATATTTGTCATCAAGAAGTAATAAGTGAAGAACATGTAAAGGTGAGATAAGTATAAGAAGAGAGATTATAAGAAAGGGAAGGAGAATATATGAGTGAAGGATAAGTCAAAGTCAACTGTACTTCACAAGAATGAGCGTCGATATCAACAACAATAAGTAGTAGTTAGTTAGGAAGACATAGTTTTATATCACGTGCGAAAAATGAAGATTGGATTATGAGGCTTCCAACATGTCATGGGATGGGAAGAGAGGATAAGTAAAAACACAAGTTCACATGTGAATTGATATGGTCCTTGAAAAGAGTCATAGACAAGGCATAAAATATCATGCAACTAGAGACCACATTCAGAGATTGAGCTTTGCATAGTACATGAAGTACAATACTATTGCATCAGTGAGAAAAGTAAGGTACATAAATCAGATAAATATATCTATACTTAGGGAATTCCAGAAGCCTAATTCAGAATCACGATGTTTAACCAAGGTTGAGGAGATCAAGTAGCTAGTTGGAGAAACCATGTGGGATTATGACCAATAGTTCAATATTTTTTTGGACAGATTGACATTTTAGTTCTAATATGTCCACCACAAAGAATGGTTTATTTCTATAATCTTACCACATATTCCAGTCCCTCCCACCTAACAAAAATTGATGCAGCACCCCTACCTCAGCAGGTTCTGCACGACCTCTCGGTCTAGGGATCATTCTTAATCTCCCCTTTGAGTCCGATTGACTATTTGATTCCCCGCAGGAATCCTCAACACACAAGTGTCTATCCACGGGTCCTTCTTATGAGTTACACATGTGCAAACAAGCACTAAGCGCCAACTCACATCCACGTGACCAACTGATGTGACCACACACTCCACCAAAAAGGTATATTGGGTTTCGTGACTTCGCAACCCCTAGTATGAGTCCCCCTGAATTTTTCAATCCCCGAAACCCTAAAAGGATAACAGGTCCTTTGATTCCTCCCTTGATTTTCTTGACGTGAACCTCGACTACAACTTGGGGCCAAATCTTTCAATAATTTTGTATTTCATGTATCGACAATTTGTAATGCAACACACCTTTCATCGATAGCCAAAATCACGATCATTACTCATCACGATCGACAAATCTGAGCTTTCCGTGATCTGATGGTCCAGATTCTATTGGGACTTCACAAATCAGGAGTTCACAACTCTTGACTCTGAGTCACAACTTCCTCCACGCCCCAACTTCCGAAATGAAGAATTCAAACATGCGATCAACGACCCTCATTGATCCAGATCCAACGACCACTATACCTCCTGATATTATGAGTGTTGAAATACACTCAACCTTAATCTCCCTGTTGATCTGCAAGATCCAACAGCCCATGAAACTTTGCGATTCTCCCTCTGAGAATTTTGACTGTTTGTTCAGACTTCCCAAAGACTTTTGCCCAATTTATTTGCCCTCCTTTTCTTCTGACTTAACTTCTATGAAGTGGTTTTAGACTTGTTATTCCTTTGAATTCTCTCAATTCTCTATCCTTCATGAGCTTGACCTTTGTTATGGATTCAAGGCATCAAAAGGATTCTTTCACGCACTCCTTGTGGAATTCAAAATAACCTCTAGTTATCCAGTGCCTCCAACCTTGTGCACTTCTCTGCAACAACAGTTCTTCAACCTTCCACCTTGGTTGGTAAATTCTAAGACTCTCTCTAGACTGTGCACACCTTGCATCACTCTTGTGATACTCCTGCACTTCTGCTGGTATAAAAAGAATGCTATCCCTCTAGAGATTTTACGAGATAAAACTCAAAAATTTGTCAATGCACTCTTGCAGACAGTCACTGCACTCCTTGCAGGATTTCTCATGAAGAGAAACAATTGAAACTTATACTTCTCTTCTCACAAACATTCAAAGATGTAAACGAAATGCATAAAAACACCATGAAATTGGATCAAATATTCTTTATATTAATCCAAGTGCATATGTACATGGGTTCAATAGAAACATCTATCTTCTTATAAGATTCCTACTGTCTTTGTTCTTCTTCTCTCATATTCTCTTGCTCTACAACTTACAATTGAGAATAATGTTTTTCATACAATTCCTACGAGGGAGATTTCTAGAGTTTTCCCTCTTACATATATAGCTATCTAATCGGAATTAAAGATACCTACTTTACATTCATTACAGTTAAATGCCTCCATATCTGACAGATGAGAGCAACGCTCAAGATCTATTTACAATCTCCAAAACATAAATGTAAATACATCCTTTTAGATATTTCATTAATGTTTTATCTTTTGAAATTCAAAGTGTTCTCAAAACATGCGCTGGTGCATTTCCAGCTGTCCTCTGCTTCTGTGCTTTCTTTGCTAGCTTGCTTACGATGCTCTTGCATCAAAAGTGATGATGTAAGAAAATTCCATGGAAATTTCAATGTACTTAGAAGCTACACCAGAAGGTGGTGAGATGTCAATAGGGATAATATATGTACATTCCTAGCTTACAAACATCACCATGCAACTACAAGATATGGAAAAGGATAAGTTGTGAGTATGAATTCATGAGCTCCTGTTCATGAATTCATGAACTCCTATTCATGAGCTCTTGCATCGTCTATCCATGTTTTTGGATCTTGGCTTCACTTTCCCAACTAGCATCCTCAATTGGGTGTCCCTTCTATTTTATCAAATACTCAAAATATTATTGTCTTCGGGTCTTCTTCCCATCTCTTTGGTCAATTATCTTTTCCATCTGTGGCTTTTCAACTACAGGTAGTTGTTTAACCCATTGAATTTCTTTCTGGCTCTCTTCTCCCACTTCATCTGGTCTATAAGGATACATATCCGCTACATTGAATATGGGTGATATTCCTACCCCATCCGGTAATTCTATTTCATAAGCATTCGCCTCAAATTTCCTCAAAACCTTACATGGCCCTATATTCTTCATCTGCAGCTTATTATATGTTCCCCTTGGGAATATTTCTTTCCTCAAGTGAGCTAAGACCAAATCTCCTACTTCAAACTGAAGTTATCTTCTATGTTGATCTACTTTGCGCTTATATTCCTGGTTGGAATTCTTTAACTGCTCCTTAACCTTGTCGTGAAGCTCTTGCATCTCTACAAAATCCTCTACTCCATCACTTTTGAATTCACTCTGCCCTAAGTCTCTCAATTCAGATAATCCTCTCAGCTGCATCCCATATGTCATTTGGAATGGGCTCTATCCTATGCTTCTGTTAGGTGAATTGTTATATGCAAATTCTGCTTGCAGAAGAATCTGATCCCACTTACTGCAATGATCAGCTACTAAACTCCTCAATAAATCTACCAGACTTTGTTTCACTACCTCGATCTGTCCATCCATCTGAGGGTGATATGTTGAGCTAAAAGATAATTTTGTTCCCAGCTTCTTCCATAGTGTCCTCCAGAAATGACCAACAAATTTGGTATCTCGGTCTAAAACTATACTCTTGGGTAAGCTATGAAGTCTAACAACTTCCTTGAAAAACGGGTTTGCAATGTGAGTTTCATCACTGGTTTTCTTGCATGGAATGAAATGTGCCATTTTAGAGAATATGTCGACTACCACGAATATGGAATCACAACCCCTCTGTGTCCTTAGCAATCCTAAAACAAAATCCATGATTACCACATCCCACGGCCTCTCTGGTACTGACAATGGTTGATACAATCCTGTATTTTGTCTTTCCCCTTTCACGTGTTGACAAATTCTACATTTGTTCACAAATTTATTGACATATGTCCTCATCCCTAGCTAATAGTATAAGTTGCTCAGTTGCACAAACATTTTTTCATGGCCGAAATGTCCAGCCAATCCCCCACTATGTTTTTCCTTTAGAAGATTCTCTCTCATGGAACTCTTCGGAATACACAATTGATTTCCCTTGAATAACAGTCCATCCTAAATCAAATACTCGATCCATTGGCTTATATATATGAGAAATGGATTCTTTCATTCTTCATAAGCATCTTTAAAATCTAGATCATCTCTATACATATCCTTAAGGCTATCAAAACCTAAGGTCTTCACACGAAACTCCTGCAAAATCAAACATTTCCTGCTCAATGCATCAACAACCTTGTTAGCAGTTCCAGAAATGTTCTTTCTAACAAAATTAAATTTCTACATATATTCAACCCATTTCGCATGGTTCTGGTTTAGCTTCTCCTGTCAAGTTATGAATTGTAAAGCATGGTTGTCACTATACAAGACAAACTCTTTCAGAATCAAGTAGTGCCTCCATTTCTTTAATGCCTATATGATTGCATAAAATTCTTTATCATACGTGGAATATTTAACTTTGGCATCGTTCAGCTTCTCACTGAAGTATGCAATCGTTCTATTGTCTTGACTCAAGACTGCTCCAATCGCAAATCCACTTGCGTCACATCTGACTTGAAATGTTTTACTAAAATCTGGCAGAACAAAAACTGGTTGTCTAGTTATTTTCTCCTTCAGCAATTTAAAACTTCTCTATGCTTCCTCTATCCAATGAAATGATTTATGTATTTTCTTGACTGTGTCCATCATTGGTGAAGAAATTCCACTGAAATTTCTGATGAACTTCCGGTAAAAACTGGCTAATCCATGGAATCTTTTGACTTCAAAGATGTTCTTTGGCGATGGACAATCTTTGATTTCTTTACCTTCTCAGGATCCATCTTCAACTCGTTTGAAGAGATCACAAACCCCAAATAAATGAGTTCTTTCTTCATGAAAGACAACTTCTTCAAATTTATCAGCAACTTCTCTTGCTGCAATCTCCTCATTACTAGAGTTAAATGTCTCAAGTGTTTTTCCTCAGTCTTACTGAAGATTAGTACATCATCAAGATACACAATCACAAACTTATCGATGATATCCTTCAAGAATTCGTTCATTAATCTCATGAAATTTCTCGGTTCATTCGTCAAACCAAATGGCATGACAAGCCATTCATACAGTCTTTCATTCATTTTGAATGTTGTCTTCTATACGTCACCTTCTCTCATTTGAATCTGATGATATCCTCTTTTCAAATCAAGTCTTGAAAAAAAAATTGCTCCACTTAAGAAATCCATCAAGTCATCCATCCTCGGTAAAGGAAATCTATACCCTATGGTGATTTTGTTTATAGCTCTTGAGTCAGTACACATTCTCCATCCACCATCCTTTTTTGGACTTGGCATTATTGGAACAACACACAGACTCAAGATTTCTCTAACCAATCTGTTGTCCATCAAATCCTAGACTTTCTTCTTGAACTCCTCATTCTCCTGTGACATCAATCTGTACATTGCTTTTTTGGGTGGCTTATACTCCTGATGGGTGGAAACGAACAAGGTAAATTGTTCACCACGATATCAGCAAAATTCTCCAACAGTTCCTGAATTTCCTCCGGTAGATCATCTATCGAAGTACTTATCAAAATGACTCTAGGTTTTCTCACTACAACAAACTGCATGTCTTCTTCTTTCTTGACTTCATCAAGAAGCTCCTTCGCACTCATGAGAAGTATAGTATTTCTTGTTTCTTCTTTCACCTTTTTATTTTCAATTGGCAGCAACATATGAGTCCTACCATTCTTCTCTAAGGTATACATGTTCTTTCTCCCATCATGAACAAAATTTTTGTCATATTGCCACGGTCTCCCCCAAAAAAAGATGACAAGCATCCATGGGTATAACATCACATAAGATTTCATCTCTGTAACCCCCTATATTAAATTCAACTAAATATTGTTTAGTGGCTATTACCTGATGTCCTTTTTGCAACCACGAGACTCTGTATGGGCTCGGATGTGCAACTGTATCCAATTCCATATTTTCCACCATTTCTATGGAGACTAGATTATCTGTGCTTCCACTATCCACAATTACCTTGCATACCCTATCCTTGGTATTGCAAGCAGTTCTAAACAAACTATTTATTTGGACTGGATTCCCTGCCTCTTTCTCTAGATTTAAGAGAATTTTCCTCATCATTAAGGATCTTCCACCTTCTGCATCTTCTGCCTCAAAATTTTTCCTTTGCGCTTCTGAAATGTGATCTTCACCTCCTCCATCTCTTTTTCTATTAGGACATTCATAAGACTTATGTCTGACCTTTCCATAAACAAAACACTTTATCTCACCTCATATACATCTTCCTCTTCCTTTGTCTCGCGAAAAAGTATTTATGTCGCAGATTGTCTTCCCTGTGAACTTTCTCCTCTTTCTGGGTGAGTATGAGGCTTCCTTTCTTCCTCCTTAGGCTTTTGTACTCTATCTTGGGCAATTGCTTTGCTTCTACTCTGACTTCTACCTCTGTGTTTTTTACTTTATTTTCGGGCCAATTTCTCTTCAGCCTTAAGAGCAATCTGATAAGCATCTTCCACATTTCTAATCGTCACCATGCTCATCTCGTCCTAAATGTCATATCTCAAACCATTCATGTATCTGGCGAACTTTTCATCATCATTTTCACGATGACCAGCTCTAATGTTTATCCTGTAGAACTCTTCAGTGTATTCTTTCACTGTCATTCCTTTCTGTCTCAAATTCTTCATTCTTCGAAACAGATTAATTTGGTAGTCCTTGGGTATAAAATTGGCTTTCATATTTGCAACCATTCTATCCCATCTTTTGATTCTTTGCTTGCCTTTGCAGCACCTGTCAGTCTGTAGTTCATCCCACCATAGTGTTGCATGCCCTTTAAGTCTAGTGAAGACATTTTTTACTTTCTTATCCTATTCGATAGCTTCATAATCGAAGTACTTGTCCAGAGCTCTAAACCAATATAGAAACTCCTCAACATCTAGCTTGCCTTCTGTTATCACCCTATAATTTATAGGATCAACTGGTGACTAGAATATTATCTCTCTAGAGTTTTTGTTTGTCAAATGATTTTTCATTCTGCAAATAATTTGAAAAGAAAAAGAAAAGAAAGAAAAAGAAAAAGAAAAAGAAAGGAAAAGAAAAGGAAAAAGAAAAGAGGGCATAAAAGAATTTCAATGAGAGCCCCATGCAATAACAGTGACTTGGTCCATACCTTTCAAGCATGTCCAAGTTCTTTTAAATTGATGTTGATAGGAATAGTGAATAAGCTTGGCTAAACTGTTTAATCTTAGCCAAAGGATCTAGGTTAGTTAGTGAATAAATCTGGCCAGATTGTCTAATCTTGGTCAGATAGCCCCAAGGTAGAATAAGTTCTTAGCCCAATAGTTTAATCTGGGTTAATTGTCATAGGAAGTTAAGTTAGAACATAGGCTAGTTTGCTTTACTTCAATAAAACCAGCTTGATGATCAATGTTGCACCATGTTTTGGATGCTCGAAAAGTTGTTTGCCTAACCTCTTGGTGATGTAAAATGTAAAAGCTTGAGAAAAATCCATGAAATGCACTTATCCTAAGTTCTTTGGGTGCACATACTTTCCATGCCCACATTTATGCACCGCTCAAGTATCAACGGTCTAGATGATTGCGCTCAGATCTACAGTAGACAAATCTTTCCGAACCCCCCTGACCGTTCTGCCTTTAACGGAGGGGGGGGTCCAGAATTGCTAATAATGCATGCGTGCATTTGGGCAGCCCAGGTTTCGATGCTCAGATCTACGGTCTGCATTGGATTCTGGACCCCCCCGTCCATTCTTCCTTTAATGGAAGGGGGAGGGTCCAAAATGTGTGTTAAAGAGAGCGCCCAGATCTGCGGTCGAAAGGAAGGCGCACAGATCAACGGCTCAAGGTGTTTTTCGGACCCCCCCGACTGATCTACCTTT
>JASDQU010739991.1:299119-321839 GCA_032191745.1 Picea mariana
TGAGAAAAAATGAGTTATTTTCTAACACTGCTTTTTGGTTTAGGAGCCAACTTTAAGTTTTTTATTCACAATGGTACCAATTATCAATGTCATTCTTTCAATGAAATTGTAATTTTAACTCCAAAAATAAATTTGGTGCTACTAGTAGCATCACTTTTCGATTTGAGGGTCAATTTTAAATTTGTGTCCACTTGTCAAGGCTATGATTTCAAACAAGTCACAGTTTTAAGCTCCCCCCCCCCCAAACCAAAAATAAGGGTGCTACCAGTGGCACCACTTTTTGATTTGAAGGTTGATTTGTTGTTTTTAACCCAAAAATATGGGTTTTTTGGGGTCAGAGTTCTTATTTTGAGGTGACAATTCTCTTTAAGTCAGTAAGTATGTTCTTGGTCTAGTAGAGTTGTATAGATATATTGAATTGCATAGGGAAGTGACTATTTTGGGCATGAAGAAGTGCATTATCATGGAGTTTGTTCAAGGATAGTTGTGTTGCAACAATCATGGGGGAGTACAAAAGTAAGGAAAATTGGTCAAAAGAATTTAAGCAATAGCGATGGGGGAGTACAAATTTAATCCAAATTAGTTAAATGATCTAGGTGGATCTTAGTGGCCATCCACCTTCTCCACTAAATCAACATTTCCAAGCCTGTGGTTTTGATCAACCATGATATTCACCCTTCTAATGGGAAATGTAATGTAATTTCATCTCCATTTCTAATGTAATGTAATGACTACAACGTTAATTCACTAGATCCCATTAGGAATCTATAGTTAAGTGTGCTTGGGTTAGAGTAGTAATGGGATGGGTGACCTCCCGTGAAGTCCTAGTGTTTTACATTCCTATGGCATTTTGTAAACTTAGACCAATTTATTCCACGTGCATCATGGGAATTATTCTCCTCTCACTCTCTCATATATAATCAAAGTGAAGGAGGTACTTTAAACATGCAATGAAGTGTGATGTAAAGATTATTGTGAATGAAGTGTGGCCAACATCTCTTTCTCTTTAGAGATAAGATACCCCATTCTGGATAGTTTGTGTTTTACAGTGTTTTTCTATTTCATTCATTCATAGAAGTTGGGTTTCAATATATTTTTGTGTTTCTGCTATATTTTCCTTTGTATCTCATTTCTTTCTCAACATAATCTGGATCATTAAAATCATTGAAGTAAAGTAATTTTGAGAAGTGCAACATTAGACATTTGAGTTGTAGCAGTAGCGGCAACAACATTAAACAATTGAGTGGAAACAAAAATAGTAGGAAACCACAGTAGTGATGAATAGTCAGATGACCTTCTTAGTGAAGGTTGAATTGTAATAGAAACAACATGATGGACATATGGGAAGTAGTGTCTGATAGATTTGAACAAACCAACTTATATTCAAAGGTAGTTTGAGCAATGGGCAGTTGCATAAGAAGTTAATTGTGGATGTGTATATGAGTATGAGTAGTAGGGAGAACAAATGAAGTTCAAGTTGAAGATGTTGTTAGGGACAATAATGGCATTAATTTTGGGAGGATGTAATGCCCTGCTCTTAAGGGACTTTGGAACCTCCATCACATTTTCACTTCATTGGTCATTGATAGCCATAGTTGGGTGCAACATGAGGTTGGCTAGCTGGAAATTTTTTTTTCGACACCCTTAAAAGAAATAAAGGTGCCCCATATACTTACCAAGAACCCTTGCATAAAGACACAGTGCATTGCATACATTGAGTTGGATGAGCATGCCTTGGGTATCCTTTTATAATGGAAAGGCATGTTGAAGTAATAGATGGATTGGAAATGCAATTTGGCTATGTATGGAAACAAGATAATAGTTTTAACTTGAGGTTTCTTATAAATATTTCATTATGCCTTGGACAATGGAAATTCCTTGGTTCATGGGCACATAGAAAAAAATATGTTTACTTGGGGAACATCACCATAGTCTATGAGAGAAAGTTTCTAGATAGTTGGGTGCACATACTCAGTTCAATGGATTGATGCATAGCATGAAGTGAAACACAAGGAAATGAAAAGAGCACCTTGGAAACATTTTAAGTAAGACAATTGACCAATGGACACATGAGACAATTGAAACACATTGGGAACACAAGCAAGAACTACGGTCCCAGTGGGACAAAATACTTGGTGGATGGATGGGTGGATTGGATGTTTGGTCCACATTGGATGGGATTCCATTGCAAGTCAACTTATAATAATGAAACCATAAGGAAACATCGACTATATAAAGAGGATTCCTACATTATGCAATGACACACTGGAGAAACATCATTCACTCAAGGGTGGAAAAGGATTTTTGTGATTTTTCTAAGTCTAGGTTTGGCATAGTGATCAAGGTGGATATCGGTGGTCAAACACCTATTTCAATTATCTTAAAATAGTCTTCTGGAAATTTACTATTGTTAGCAGGTTTTTTGGTTCCTAAACTTTCGGGGCCATTTTGAGGGCCTAAATGAAGTTTTTTCGGGATTGATAACCTCAATGATATCCAAAGGCTCTGATTGAGCCCCCAAAATCAATCTCCTTGATGATAAATTTCCAATGATATATCGTGTGCCCCAAACAAAGATCGTATGCCAAAGTTACACCCCCAAGAAGTTCATACACAAAACTACCCAAAACGGGGTCCACAAAATTGTTGGATTTTGTTCTTCACGGGTTAGGGTTTTGGATTTTATTTATGTTAAAAAATCCTTTGGAGCCTCATTTTAATAATCATCTTCTTTTGAATGGGAGTAGTCGTCACATCTCTTCTCAGAGATAATCTACCACCATTCTACAATTTTGTACATTTCGCACATTAATAGAAATTGTGTTTACTGTATATCTGTGTCTCTTTTTATATATCTAATATATATTTTTTATATTATTGGATCTCTTGCAATATCTCTTTATATTTATGTTTTATATATCCGCTATGCCAAAAATAATCTGGATCAGTGGTATCTGAGCAAACCGCTCTTGATCATTTTTTCAGTGAATGTCCCCGATGAGGTATGAGTATAGAAATTTGGGTCTCAAGTATGAGTATAGAAATTTGGGTCTCAAGCTTCTCTCTCCTGAGGAAAACCACTCTCACATGACCAATAAACCTTCCATGGTGGAATAAAAGAAAAACAACAGAGAAGACAATTCTATTAATCGGTGGAGAATTTTTTCCACATCCGTCAACTCCCATTGATAACAACCGGTGCGTATTCATCAAGCGACCACTTTGGAGGCACCTCACATTTCAAGGAAAAATTTAATTTTGATATTCCCATATTTGAGGGACATATGGATGCAGATTCCCTATAGAAATGGTTAAATTTGATAGAATGTTATTTCTATGCTCACAATTTATCCGACAGGGAAAATATCACTCTCACACTCCTTAAGACTCTCCCCCATGTCAAACATTCATGGGAAACTTACTGGGAGCAAAGTTCCATACAGAAGTATGGAATATATGGGGTGAGCCCATTTGGGATTTTGTTTTGGATGCAGTCAAGGAACAATATCACTTTGTTGGTAACTATGATGACCAGTACATGAGATGGAACATGATGCATCAAGAGAGGGGCCAAGACGCATTGGAGTTCACCAATACCTTCCATACCTTGTGCACCAAGATGGGTATCGAAGATTATGAACGTAATTTGGTTATGAAATAACATGGGGATCTATACAGATACATCCAAACTGAAATGGAGTTTCTATACATCTCATCATTGGGAGCTACCTATCGATATGCTCTCAAAATCGAGCACAAATGTAGGCACCAGAAAAAATGGGATTTTAGGTCTGAAAATACGCAACAACCAAAGTATGATAAATATGGTACTAACAAACAAATCTCGAAAAACAATCCAAGACATAGGAAAAAAAGGGTGACAAGAATACGAAGAAGGACACTAGAAAGTGGTGTGATTTCCACAAAATCCCTTAGCACAACACTAATGAATGTTGCTCAAAATAGTCATTTTTGGTCAAGATCAAAGACAAGGATCCGATCCCTAATTCAAAATATGATTCATAAAATAATGGAAAAAGATAGATCATCAATGCAGACCCCACTGCTTTTTTTTAGACCGCAACAATTCAACTAGAAGAACCAATAGATCCTGAAGAGGGGGAGTGCCTTTTTCATTCACAAATGTGGGTGAAGGGGAATAGCGGACGAAAGAAGAACATCATCCCAGTAGAGGTCATCAGACAATTGGGATTGTTGAAAACACCACACCCATAACCATACAACATCGGGTGGCTTCACCAGGGATGTGATCTTCATGTTAGTCAGTTGTATCGATTACCATACGGTATCCAACCCCTCAAGGATGAGGTATTATGTGATGTTTTCCCACTGGATTTTTGTGATGTTCTCTTGGGCCAACCATATATGTGGAAGTTCCATGTTATCTATGAGTCTCAACCATGTAGTTTCATTGTTACTCTGGGGATATCAGAGGTAGTTCCAACTATTGTCCCACCTAAATAGTGCTACAATGTAGTATCTCATACTACAAAGTTCAACTTCTTCACAATCTGTTCAAAAGATGAACATAAGAACACTGCAACCACTACAACCACATTCCAAGCACCTTCTGTCGAGAAAAACTAGGTCGAAAATATTGAAGCAAAGCACAAGGATTCCTTCTACACACAGTCATCTCATTGGGTTCTCAACAACCTCCCACAAAATAAGCAACACAACTTCCCCAAGAAAGAAAGAAACTCACCAAGGTTCAGATTAAACAAGCACTTTCCCCTCTCCCCCATGAAATCAATGCAATGGAGACCATTTCTTCCTAAGGAGAAATGATCTATATAGGTGAATATCAGTGGCCACCCACCTATTCCAACTGACTCAAAATAGTCTTCTGGAAATTTACTATTGGTAATAGTTTTTCGGTTCCTAAACTTCTGAGGCCATTTTGAGGGCCTAAATGAAGTTTTTTTTTGGATCAAGCACCTCAATGTTAGCTAAGGCCTCTGATTGAGCCCCAAAAATGAATCCCCTCGATGATACATTTCCAATGAGATATCATGCACTTCAAAGGAATATCGTATGCCAAAGTTACACCCCCAGGAAGTTGATACACCAAACTACCCAAAACG
This sequence comes from Picea mariana, assembly GCA_032191745.1. Classification (NCBI taxonomy): domain Eukaryota; kingdom Viridiplantae; phylum Streptophyta; class Pinopsida; order Pinales; family Pinaceae; genus Picea; species Picea mariana. The sequence goes on from JASDQU010739991.1 coordinate 304,225, forward strand.
AGGTCCACAAAATTGTTGGATTTCATCTTTTGGGGTTAGGGTTTGGGATTTTATTTATGTTAAAAATGCCTTTGGAGCCCCATTGTAATAATCATATTCTTTGTAATGAAAGTAGTTGTCACATCTCTTCTCAGAGATAAGATGCCACCATTCTAGTGAGTCTTTCACTCTGTATTTCTACAATTTTGTACATTTCGCTCATTATTAGAAATTGTGTATTACTATATATGTTTGTATCTTTTTATATATACAATATATCTGTATTATATTAATGGATATCTTGTAATATATCTGTATATTGTTTTGTTATATCTTCTCTCTCATTTCATGCCAAAAATAATCCAGATTAGTGGTATCAGAGTAGGCTGCTCTTAATCATTTTTTTTAGTGCATGTCCCCAACGAGGCTCAAGTATAGAAAGTTGGGTCTCGAGTTTGTCTCTCTTGAGGATAGTCACTCTCACATGACTAAGAAACCCTCCATGGTGGAAGAAAATAAAAACGACAAGGAAAGTGATTCTATTAATATGTTTCTTGAGAAAGCTCTCACGCGATAGAGGGACAAAATGATGGAGAATTTTTCCCACGTGCTTCAACGTCTGTTGATAACAACCGATGCGTATTCATAAGAGGCCAATTTGGAGGAACCTTTCCTTTCAAGGTACAAGTTAATTTTGATATTCTTTTATTTGAAGGATAGAAATATGCATATTCCCTAGAGAAATGGTTAAATCTGCTAGAAGGTTATTTCCATGTTCACAATTTATCCAACAGGTAAAAGATCACCTTCGCACTCCTTAAGGATTTCCCCCATGTCAAAAATTGGTTGGAAACTTATTGGGAGAAAATTTCCATAGAGGAGTCTAGAATATATGGGTTTGTGTCCATTTGGGATTTTTTTGTGGATGCAGTCAAGCAACAATATTACCCTGTTGGTAAATATAATGACCAGTACATGAGATGGACCATGCTACATCAAAATAGAGGCCAAGTAGTGCTAGAGTTCACCAATACCTTCCATAACGTTTGCACCAAGATGGGTATCAAATATTTTGAGCAGCATTTGGTTTTGAAATACCGTGGGGATCTACACATATACATCCAAACTGAAATGGAGTTTTTGGACATTTCATCATTGAGAGCTGCCTATCAGTATGCTGTCAAAATAGAGCATAAATTTAGGCACGAGAAAAAATGGGAGTTTGGGTCTACAAATCCACAACAAACAAAGTATGATAAAGGTGGCCCTAACAAACAGCCTCCCGAAAACTAGTCCAAGCCATAGGAAAAGAAGGGTCATGATAAGACAAAGTAGGCCACTGGAAATTCGTGTGATTTCCAGAAAATATCCTAGAACAACATTGATGAATGTCTCTTAAAAAATTCATTGGTGGTTGCGATCAAAGACAAGGAGTCAAACCCTGATTCATAATCTGATTCAGAAAATAATGCAAAAAGATAGATCGTTGATGCAAACCCCACTGTTATTTTTTTGACTACAACAATTCAACCAAAAGAACCAATAGATACTAAAGAGGGGCAACACCTTCTTCATTCATAGATGTGGGTGAAGGGGACCCCATTGCATTTTATTGTTGATAAAGGAAGCCAAAAGAACTTCATCTCAGTAGAGGTTGTCAAATATTTGGGATTTTCGACAACACCACACCTGCAACCATACAACATCAGGTGGATTCGCCAGGGACAATATCTTCATGTCAGCCAATAGTGTCATTTGTCATATGGCATCCATCCCCTCAAGGATGAAGTATTATGTGATGTTTCCCCACAAGATGTCTTTGATCTTCTCTTGGGCCAGCTATATATGTGGAAGTCCCATTCTATCTATGAGTCTCAATCTCGTAATTTAATTTTTACTCTAGGGGGTCATCTCTATAGGATACCAGAGGTAGTTCCAACTATTGTCCCACCTAAACAGTGTCGCAAGGTAGTATCTCATACTACAAAATTCAGCTTCTTAACAATATGTTCAAAAGGTCAACAAAAAAACACCACAACCACTGCAGCTTCAGTCCAAGTGCCTTTTCTATAGCAGAAGCAGGTCGACAAGATTGAAGCAAAGTGCAAGGAATACTTCTACACACAGTCATGTCATCGGGTTTTTAACAACCTCCCACATGTTGGTTATGGAGATTGATTATCTTCCTATTTCATAGGTATTTGTTTTTGGTCGTGTTTATACCCCATGAAGACTCTACACCCTGGAATACTGCACACTCCTCCACTCGGGGGGGTTGTAGAGGGGGATTACCCCTCTGTGAGGTTTAGGGGAAAGTGGGCCCCTGAAGGAATTTTTTTCTTGGAAATGTATATTGTAATTTCATAGTAAATCTGGACCATTCATTATAAGGTCATAGATCTGATGGTAGAAGTTATGTTAGGGTTTTTTTCCCTAGAAGGAAACCCTCTTTTATGAGGGAATTGTATTGCAGCTATGTATTATTGCAAATATGGTATTCTGAGAGAGGAGACTGTGATAGAAAGAATATGAAGTTAAAACAGGTGTGTTGTAGGTTGTATCCCTTCATTTTGCTGGATAATAAAAGGAAGGACCTAGAAATTTCTCTAGTGGACATATCCCACACTAGATGAACCACGTATATCTGTGTCTCTATGGTATTGTGCATCTTTTGTGTTTTATTTCCACATTTGTTTTATTTTATTGCTCTGCGGTCCTGCTTTTTCTAAAAACAGGTATTAGAGTGAAAGGTAACTTGTAGGAAAAGAGGGTTCTTGATTCGAGTGGGAGAAATGGTGGAAGATCGATAAATTTAACGGCCAAAACTACTAGTTGTGGAATATACAGATGGAAGATTATTTATATGAGAAGGATCTATTCCTACCATTGGGTGGAATAGAAAATAATCTGATGATCATGAAGGATGAATAATGGAGGATCTTGACAGAAAGGCATTAGGAACGATATGACTGTGCCTGGAAGAATCAATGGCTTTCAATATTTTGAAAGAAAAGACAACGAACGAGCTAATGGACTCATTGGATAAACTGTATGAAAAAACCTCAGCATTCAATAAGTTATTTCTAATGAAGATATTATTTAATATGAATATGTCAGAAGGTGGGTTTGTTGTAGATCATTTAAATGAATTTAATATGGTTTATAATTAGCTAATTTCTGTAAAAGTGGACTTTTCTTATGAGGTCAAGGCTCTTCTAATCTTGTGCTCATTGCCAAAAAGATGGAATGGTTTGGTCATGGTTGTAAGTAACTATGTATTTGGTTCAAACACTCTAAAATTTGATGATGTTGTTGGTTTTATCCTTAGCGAGGAAATGTGATGGAAAAGCACGAGTGAGACATCAGGTAATGCATTAAACATGTAGAACAGGGGAAGACAAAAGGATAGAGGAAAGGGCTCAGGGAACCGTGAGAATTCTAGGAAGGGAAGATACAAATCTACACTGGGAAAGATATAGTGTTGGAATTGTGGGAAGAAAGGACATCTGAAGAAAGACTGCATATCTCCAAAGAAACAAAGAGATGGACAACATGAGAAATATCAGAAAGAAAATGTAACATGTGATGTGTTACAAGATCTTTGGTTCTTTCTGCAGATAATATTTCAGAGTCTTGGGTAGTATATTCAAGGGCTTCATTTCATGCCACACCCCATAGGAAACATTTTCTAGATTATGTTCAAGGTGATTTTTGATCAGTTCATTTGGGTGATGATGCACCATGCAAAATTGTTGGAATGGGAAAGGTAAAAATAAAGTAAAGGAATGGAAACCAATGGTTGTTGAAAGAGGTACGACATGTTCCAGATCTAAGGAAAAATCTAATTTCAATAGGGAAGTTGGAAAGTGAAGGTTCTATATCCATAGTTATAGATAAGGTGTGGAAGGTCACCAAAGGATCATTGGTGATAGAAAAAGGAGAGAAGCTAGGTACATTGTATTTATGTACTGGTAATTTTGATTCCTCTATCTCTTTAGCTTCTACAGGAGTGGATACAACACTATGGAATCATAGGCTTGGACACATGAGTGAGAAGGGGATGTAGATACTTCACAAAATAAATTTGTTTCCATATCTTAAACAAATTGATTTGGATTTCTGTGAGAATTGTGTTTATGGAAAATACAAGAGAGTCAGATTTCTCTGAGTCGGAAAATAAAATAAGAGTGAAAAGTTAGAGATTCTGCATACAAATGTATGGGGACCAACTAAGGTATTGTATCTTGGTGGATCTCATTATTATGTTACCTTTATTGATGATGCAACTAGAAAAACTTGGGTTTATTACATTCGACAAAAATCTAATGTTTTTGATACTTTTAAGAAATGGAAATCTTTGGTTGAGAATGAGTTAGGAAAGAGGTTCAAGTGTCTTATATCAGACAATGGAGGTGAATATTACAGCAAGGAGTTTGATGATTATTGTTCACACCATGGGATTCATAGAGATAAGACATTTCTAGGAACACCACAAGAAAATGGTGTGTTAGAAAGGTTGAACATGACAATCATAGAGTGTGTAAGGAGTATGAGATTGCATGCTGGTTTTCCCTTACAATTCTGGGAAGATGTTGTATATATTTTTGTTTACTTAATAAACATAGGACCTTAAAGCTCTTTCTATGGTGGAATTCCATAGGAGGCATGGACAGGTAAAAATTTAAACTATTTCTTTTTGAAGACTTTCGGTTGTGAAGCATTTGTCCATATTGATAAAGAAAATAGAACAAAGATTGAGGAAAAATCCAAGAAGTATACCTTTATTGGATATGGTGTTAATCACTTATGGGATTATGAAAATCACAAAATAATTAGGAGTAAAGATGTCATATTCAATGAGAAGTTCATATACAAAGATCAGTTGCAGGGAAAGATACAAGAAAAAGAAAAACCAAAATACATGGTGATTGATGAGCTCACTGAAAAAGAAATTCCAAAGGTACCAAAAAATCAAAATGTACAACAACACGAGAAAAATGTATCTCAAACACCTACAAGTGTTGTTAGAAGATCTACTAGGTGAAGTAGACCCCTGAACGATACTATCCTTCATTGTATTATTTATTGTTGATTGATTCTGGTGAACCAGAATGTTATGAAGAGGCAATGCAGGTAGACACTAAAAATAAGTGGGAGAAATCCATGGAAGAGGAAATGTATTCCTTGGTAAATAATCAAAATCAGGACTTGGTTCAGTTTCTTGTAGGAAAAATATAATTGCAAAATAAATGGGTTTACAGTTTGAAGGAAGAAGATGGAGGAAAAAAGAGGTACAAGGATAGACTTGTTGTAAATGGGTTTGCACAAAATAAAGGTATATATTTTGATGAAATATTTTCTCTTGTTGTTAAAATGACTTCAATTAGGACTATTTTAAGTCTTGTGGCAATAAAATATTTTCATCTTGAACAATTAGATGTAAAAACATATTTTCTCCATGGGGATTTTGGAGGAAGAGATTTACATGCAACAACAATTTGGTATGCAGGTTGAAGAAGAGCTTGTATGGCCTAAATCAAGATCCAAGGCAGTGGTATTTGAATTTTGGTAGGTTTATGACAGAACAAGGTTATAATAGATGTCATTCTGATCACTGTGTTTATTTTAAAAGTCTAGAAAATGGAAGCTATATTATCTTGCTATTGTATGTAGATGACATGTTTGTTGAAGGGTCTAATATGCGGGATATAAATGTGCTCAAGAAAAAAATGGATAATTCATTTATGATGAAGGATTTGGGTGCTGTAAATAAAATTCTTGGTATGAGAATAAAAAGAGACAGGAAAAATCACAAATTGACATTGTCTCAGGGTGAGTACATAGAGAAGGTGTTGGAGAGGTTTAGAATGCAAAATGAAAAACAAGTTAGTACACCTTTGGCCAACCATTCCAAACTAACTAAGGAACTGTGTCCCACAACACATGAGGATATAGAATACATGTCTAGGGTCCCTTATTCATCAAGATTTGGTAGCTTGATGCATGTGACATTTTATACAAGACCAGATATCGCACATGCAGTGGGCATTGTGAGTAGGTATATGAACAATCTAGGTAAATAACATTGGGAGGCAATAAAGTGGATTCTCATGTATTTGAAAGGTACTTATACTCATGCAATATGTTTTGGAGGTTTAGACATTGTTCTACAAGAATATGTTGATTCAGATATGACAAGTGATAAAGACAGCAGGAGGAGCACCACATGGTATGTTTTTACTATAGGTGGAACAAAATTAAGTTGGATTTTGAAACTTCAAAATGTTGTTGCACTTTCAACAACAAAAGCAGAGTATGTTTCTACTATAGATGCTAATAAAGAAATGATTTGGTTACAGAGGTTTATGGAGGAATTGTGAAACATGCAAGAGAATAGTAGGTTGTACCGTGACAGTGAGAGTACCATTCATATTGCAAAGAACTTAGCCTTCTATTCGAAGACTAAGAATATACAAATCAAGTATCATTTCATACGATCCATCTTGAAAGATGGACATTTGAAGTTGGAAAATATACACACTAGCTAGAATCCTACAGACATGTTAAAAAATGGAGTAACCAGGGAGAAACTGAGTTTCTGATCATTTCTAGTTGGTATTCAAGCATGACGGTGAAGATGAAATTTTTTCCAAGTCCAAGGTGGAGTATAGTCCAGTAGGTACAACAACAGTGGAGTTGTCGTGATCAGTTTCCAAGTGGGATATTGTTGGTTCTGGAGCCTGATTATCTTCTGGTTTCATAGGTATTTTTTTTTAGTCCTGTTTATACCCCATAAATATTGTACACCCCGGATACTGTACACTCCTCCACATAGGGGGGTTGCAGGGGGGGATTTCCCCCACTGCGGGGTCCAAGGGAAAGTTGGGGTTCAGGGGAGAATATTTGAGGACACCAACTAAGGAGGCTATACCGTGCCCTTACCCTTACTACCCGACTACCCAGGTACTAGAGAGTATCTTCCCAACTGTTGTTCTTGGTGGCACTATAAGAGACAAGAGGCTGATCAGTTTATCTATGGAGGGCTTCAGGAAATATAGGTTGATCCGTATATAGGTGTTGTATGATGCGCTACCACTCGAATGGGTACCAACAAGGGTTAAAAGGGTGGCCAAAAAAGGTGCACTTGAGTACCACTTATATTTCCTACGTGTATGACTCCCTGAACACGGGTTTATGCGCGTAACGATAGATATTTGTAGATTTAAGATGCCAAAATACTTCTCTACCCTGAAAAAATTTAACCCACAATTTTCTACCAAGCAAGATGCTCTGATACCACTTGTAGTATTCCAGATATAAAATATTATGGAGAACATAAATATTTAGCTAGAAATGGAAGAGAATCAATGATATAACCAAAACAATACCAGAATAACACCAGAAAGAGCACTTTGATTAATAATAGCAATGTTCAGTTGCCTCTTCGAGGAGGAAACCTCCAACAAAGAAGAGATCTATTAAAATAATATCCAAGACAAGATTTCTCATACCCTTTACTTCTATTTATACTAAATCTATCTATCCAAAAGAACAATCTAGAGGAAGATCCTTCTAGAAGCACAAGATTCTATTAGGTCTTCTTAAATTTGACTTATTCTTCCTTATTTCTATGCCTTATTAATATTGGCCTTTATTACATGGAATTATATTATTCTACCTATGTGAGGGGTTAGGGAGGTTAGGTCCCTAACAAATTTTTTATGTAATTAAAACTAAGATTTCCTCAAAAAAGTGGTGAAGACTACCCAAGTTATCTCTGATACTAAGTATCATGATAGGGATAATGGTGAAGAGAAATGTTTTTATAATTAAATCACTCCCATAACCAACTATTTCCTCCTAAAATGTGGTGAAAAATTCCCAAGTTATATTTGATACTAGTTGTCTCATACCTACAGTCTACCCAAAATTTTCTTTGAAAAACTTGGGGTTTACCTATGTTAATTTTGACACCTAAGGTCGTGCAATGCTAACTTTATTTGTAAATAGGGGCTTGGCCAGCATGTGCCTCCTGCTGGCACCCAAGGTTTTATAGAGACTGAACGTGCACAACAATTTAGAACTATGCACATGCCAAATAAGATGCATAGTGGGATGCCAAGATTAGGCGTATGCACCAACCAAGCATATACTTCATGCACCAAATCATTTTGTATTGCATGCAATAAATTGAAGATATTGCATGCAGGATGAATCCCTGAAGATCCTTAGTAATCATTGTAACCATTTTTGTAACAACCTGACTGGTCATGGTTGAGGTTGAGGATGAGTTGGAAAGTTTGTTATGATTTCCACACTCCAATAGAATTAAGGGGGATGCATGAGGTTATGTGAGGGTTGGTTTTTTGTTAACAAAGAGTAGATTATTGTAGGAGAGTAGCATATGATTTAGAGTTCTAGTTATGAATTGTAGTAGTTGTTTTTATGTTTAGAGAGGAATCTCAGAGAAAAAGTAGATATGAGTGACTGAACATGCTCTATTTTCATGTTGAAAACATTTTGGAAAAGATTTGTACCTCTCTGTATTAATTGTATCTAAGTGATGATAAGGTTAATAAAGAAAGAATGAAGCATATTTTGTCTCTGTATATTGTATATTCTAGTTTGAATGTATGGTTTTATGTAGTATTATGCATGGCACTCCTACGATGGAAATGAATAAATGCATGGTTATATGATGAATGTTTTGTGTATGTTCTATTCATTTTTAGCTTGCATAAAACTTATGGTCTTTATGATTTTCATGGCCTCTCAGGTGAGACCTTATTCAATCCTTAATATTGAATATTCCAACACTGATGGGGTCCTTATTGGTCAATCCTCACAAACCCTAGGTTTGAAACCCCATGACCAACAATTGGTTATGTTGTCAGGACATGAAGGTTTTGTGCTACATGCTAAAGGAAGAATATGAGGTGAAAACCCTAAAGGGAGGACACACAAGACTAGATCTATGATAAGGAGGATGAGTTTGTGTGATGAGAGATAAGGAGGATGAGTTTGTGTGATGAGAGACCAATACCCTATATATAAACCTCAAGTGATGGACATAACGATATATATATATACATAAATTTAAATGGAATTTTATTTGTTGAGTCTTCTTAGTTATTGCATGAGTGGGTAAATAAATAGACATAAATTAAATCTACATGGAGAGCCCAATAACCACTGGTTTGGGACCAATAGGTGGTCAACAGGCCGAGTTCTGTAGTCAATAGGAAAGATAGTAACTGGGCTAGAGCTGTTGACTTTTGGTTCGAACGGGTTAAAGATGTATATATTGTCAAGTTTGTTGAATGTAGCAAATGATTTAGCAGTTCTAAAATAAATTTTATACCTAGACCTAGAAGGACATTGTTGGAATAAATCCATCTTTGGAGAAAGATGTTGTTCATGGAAAAGGGTTTGATGTGCACGGAGCCCAATAGGATGTCTAAGTAAACCACCTTGAAAGTTGGGGGGGGGTGTGGAAAGAAGGGGGAATAATAAAATATGAGATGAGGTGAGAGGAGAATGGGAGGAGAAGAGAAAAGGAAATGAAGATTCAAGAGATATGAAATAAGAGCCAAACTAAGGAGGAAATTTGAGAAGATAAGTGAATAAAATAAAGAAAGGCATGAAGAACAAGTAGTCATACCCAAGATGAAGAGAAGAGGAACTGCACACGAATGGTGTTTGGGAGAAAATTATATGTCGTACTAACGTTCATAAGAAGAGATTCCATCAAAGAGATATAATATTAGGATTAAGGTATCAAGAGATGATACCATAAGTACTAGGAGTAGGGAAAAAAAAAGATGAAGTAAGATCTTGTTTGATAGGAATATATGTAGTCACATCAGAGGAAGATGGAGCACAAGGAAGTAGCACCGAGAAATCATAAGATAGTGATGGATACCTCCAACAAGGAGTAGAATAATTAATGATTATGAGTAGGATTGCACCACTAGAGATAATGATCTCTTTGGGATCCCTCACCAAAGAAGATGATAGAGTATGGAGGAACCCCCTGTTTGAACCACCCCCTTTGCATATTTGTCATAAAGAAGTAATAAGTGAAGAACATGTAAAGGTGAGATAAGTATAAGAAGAGAGATTATAAGAAAGGGAAGGAGAAGATATGAGTGAAGGATAAGTCGAAGTCAACTGTACTTCACAAGAATGAGTGTCGATATCAACAACAATAAGTAGTAGTTAGTTAGGAAGACATAGTTTTATATCGCATGTGAATAATGAAGATTGGATTATGAGGTTTCCAACATGTCATGGGATGGGAAGAGAGGATAAGTAAAAACACTAGTTCACATGTGAATTGATATGGTCCTTGAAAAGAGTCATAGACAAGGCATAAAATATCATGCAACTAGAGACCACATTCAGAGATTGAGCTTTGCATAGTACATGAAGTACACTACTATTGCATCAGTGAGAAAAGTAAGGTACATAAATCAAATAAATATATCTATACTTAGGGAATTCCATAAGTGTAATTCAGAATCACGATGTTTAACCAAGGTTGAGGAGATCAAGTAGCTAGTTGGAGAAACCATGTGGGATTATGACCAATAGTTCAATATTTTTTTGGACAGATTGAAATTTTAGTTCTAATATGTCCACCATAAAGAATGGTTTATTTCTATAATCTTACCACATATTCTAGTCCCTCCCACCTAACAAAAATTGATGCATCACCCCTCCCTCAGCAGCTTCTGCACGACCTATCGGTCTAGGGATCATTCTTCATCTCCCCTTTGGGTCCGATTGACTCTTTGATTCCCTGCAGGAATCCTCAACACACAAGTGTCTATCCATAGGTCCTTCTTATGAGTTACACATGTGAAAACAAGCACTAAGCGCCAAATCACATCCACATGACCAACTGACGTGACCACACACTCCACCGAAAAGGTATATTGGGTTTCGTGACTTTGCAACCCCTAGTATGAGTCCCCCTGAATTTTCCAATCCCCAAAACCCTAAAAGGATAATAGGTCCTTTGATTCCTCCCTTGATTTTCTTGACATGACCCTCGACTGCAACCTGGGGCCAAATCTTTCGATAATTTTGTATTTCATGTACCGAGGATTTGTAATGGAACACACCTTTCATCTATAGCCGAAATCATGATGATTACTCATCACGATCGATAGCTCTAAGATTCTCGTGATATGATGGTCCTAATTCTATTGGGACTTCGTGAATCAGGAGTTCGCAACTCTCGACTCTGAGTCACAACGTCCTCCATGCGCCGAATTCCGAAATGGAGAATTCAAACATGTGATCAATGACCCTCATTGATCCAGATCCAACGGCCACTATCCCTCTTGATATTATGAGTGTTGAAATACACTCAGCCTTAATCTCCTCGTTGATATGCAAGATCCAACGGCCCATGAAACTTCACGATTCTCCCTCTAAGAATTTCGACCGTTCGTTCAGACTTCCCAAAGAATTTTTCCCAATTTCTTTGCCCTCCTTTTCTTCTGACTTAAATTTTATGAAGTGGTTTCAGAATTGTTCTTCCTTTGAATTCTCTCAATTCTCTATCCTTCATGAGCTTGACCTTTTTTATGGATTCAAGGCATCAAAAGGATTCTTTCACGCACTCCTTGTGGCATTCACAATAACCTCTAGTTATCCAGTGCCTCCAACCTTGTGCACTTCTCTGCAACAACAGTTCTTCAACCTTCCACCTTGGTTGGTAAAGTCTAAGACTCTCTCTGGACTACGCACACCTTGCACGACTCTTGTGATAATACTGCACTTCTGCTGGTATAAAAAGAACGGTATCCCTCCAGAGATTTTATGAGATAAAACTCAAAACTTTGTCAATGCACTCTTGTAGACTCTCACTGCACTCCTTGCAGGATTTCTCATGAAGAGAAACAATTGAAACTTATACTTCTCTTCTCACAAACATTCAAATATGTAAACGAAATGCATAAAAACACCATGAAATTAGATCAAAGATTCTTTATATTAATCCAAGTGCATATGTACATGGGTTCAATAGAAACATTTATCTGCTTATAAGATTCCTACAGTCTTTGTTCTTCTTCTCTCCTATTCTCTTGCTCTACAGCTTACAATTGAGAATAATGTTTTTGATACAATTCCTACGAGGGAGATTTCTAGAGTTTTCCCTCTTACATATATAGCTATCTAATCGGAATTAAAGATACCTACTTTACATTCATTACAGTTAAATGCCTCCATATCCGACAGATGAGAGAAACACTCAAGATCTGTTTACAATCTCCAAAACATAAATGCAAATACATCCTTTCAGATATTTCATTAATGCTTTATCTTTTGAAATTCAAAGTGTTCTCAAAACATGCACTGGTGCATTTCCAGCTATCCTCCGCTTCTGCGCTTGCTTTGTTGGCTTGCTTACGATGCTCTTGCATCAAAAGTGATGATGTAAGAAAAGTCCACGGAAATTTCAATGCACTTAGAAGCTACACCAGAAGGTGGTGAGATGTTAATAGGGATAATATATGTACATTCCTAGCTTACAAACATCACCATGCAACTACAAGATATGGAAAAGGATAAGTTGGTGGGTATGAATTCATGAGCTCCTGTTCATGAATTCATGAACTCCTGTTCATGAGCTCCTGCATCGTCTGTCCATGTTTTTGGATATTGGATTCTCTTTCCCAACTGACATCCTCAATTGGGTGTCCCTTCCATTTTATCAAATACTCAAAATATTATTTTCTTCGGGTCTTCTTCCCATCTCTTTGGTCAATTATATTTTCCATCTGTGGCTTTTCAACTACAGGTAGTTGTTTAACCCATTGAATTTATTTCTAGCTCTCTTCTCCCACTTCATCTGGTCTGTAAGGATACAGATCCACTACATTGAATATGGGTGATATTCCTACCCCATCCGGTAATTCTATTTCATAAGCATTGGCCTCAAATTTCCTCAAAACCTTAAATGGCCCTATATTCTTCATCTGCAGCTTATTATATGTTCCCCTTGGGCACATTTCTTTCCTCAGGTGAACTAAGACCAAATCTCCTACTTCAAACTAAAGTTCTCTTCTGTGTTGATCTACTTTGCGCTTATATTCTTGGTTGGAATTCTTTAACCGCTCCTTAACCTTGTCATGAAGCTCTTGCATCTCTACTGCAAAATCCTCTACTCCATCACTTCTGAATTCACTCTGCCCTAAGTCTCTCAATTTAGATACTCCTCTTGGCTCCATCCCATATGTCATTTGGAATGGGCTCTGTCCCGTGCTTCTGTTAGGTGAATCGTTATATGCAAATTCTTCTTGTAGAGGAATCTGATCCCACTTACTACGATGTTCAGCTACTAAACTCCTCAATAAATCTACCAGACTTTGTTTCACTACCTCAATCTGTCCATCCATCTGAGGGTGATATGTTGAGATAAAAGATAATTTTGTTACCAGCTTCTTCCATAGTGTCCTCCAGAAATGACCAACAAATTTGGTATCTCGGTCTAAAACTATACTCTTGGGTAAGCTATGAAGTCTAACAACTTCCTTGAAAAATAGGTTTGCAATGTGAGTTTCATCACTGGTTTTCTTACATGGAATGAAATTTTCCATTTTAGAGAATATGTTGACTACCACGAATATGGAATCACAACCCCTTTGTGTCCTCAACAATCCTAACACAAAATCCATTCTTACCGCATCCCACGGCCTCTCTGGTACTGACAATGGTTGATACAATCCTGTATTCTGTCTTTTCCCTTTCGCGTGTTGGTAAATTCTGCATTTGTTCACAAGTTTATTGACATATTTCCTCATCCCTAGCAAATAGTATAAGTTGTTCATTTGCGCAAACATTTTTTCATGGCCGAAATGTCCAGCCAATCCCCACTATGTTTTTCCTTTAGAAGATTCTCTCTCATGGAACTCTTCGGAATACACAACTGATTTCCCTTGAATAATAGTCCATCCTGAATCAAATACTCGATCCATTGGCTTATATCTCTGAGAAATGGATTCTCACATTCTTCATAAGTGTCTTTAAAATCTGGATCATCTCTATACATATCCTTAAGGCTATCAAAACCTAAGGTCTTCACACGAAACTCCTGCAGAATCAAACATTTCCTGCTCAATGCATCAACAACCTTGTTAGCAGTTCTAGAAATGTGCTTTATAACAAAATTAAAGTTCTACATATATTCAACCCTTTTCACATGGTTCTAGTTTAGCTTCTCCTGTCGAGTTATGAATTGTAAAGCATGGTTGTCACTATACAAGACAAACTCTTTTGGAATCAAGTAGTGCCTCCATTTGTTTAATTCCTGTATGATTGCATAAAATTCTTTATCATATGTGGAATATTTAACTTTGGCATCGTTCAACTTCTCACTGAAGTATGCAATCATTCTATTGTGTTGACTCAAGACTGCTCCAATCGCAAATCCACTTGCGTCACATCTGACTTGGAACGTTTTACTAAAATCTTGCAGAACCAAAACTGGTTGTCCAGTTATTTTCTCCTTCAACAATTTAAAACTTCTCTATGCTTCCTCTATCCAATGAAAAGATTTATGTATTTTCTTGACTTTGTCCATCATTGGTGAAGAAATTCCACTGAAATTTCTGATGAACTTCAGGTAAAAACTGGCTAATCCATGGAATCTTCCGACTTCAAAGATGTTCTTTGGTGATGGCCAATCTTTGATTTCTTTACCTTCTCAAGATCCATCTCCAACTCGTTTGAAGAGATCACAAACCCCAAATAAATGAGTTATTTCTTCATGAAAGATGACTTCTTCAAATTTATCAGCAACTTCTCTTGCTGCAATCTCCTCATTACTAGAGTTAAATGTCTCAAGTGTTCTTCCTTGGTCTTACTGAAGATTAGTATATCATCAAGATACACGATCACAAACTTATCGATAATATCCTTCAAGACTTCGTTCATTAATCTCATGAAAGTTCTCGGTGCATTGGTCAAACCAAATGGCATGACAAGCCATTCATACAGTCCTTGATTCGTTTTGAATGTTGTCTCCCATTCGTCACCTTCTCTCATTCTAATCTGATGATATTCTCTTTTCAAATAAAGTCTTGAAAAAAAAAATTGCTCCACTTAAGAAATCCATCAAGTCATCCATCCTCAGTAAAGGAAATCTATACCCAATGGTGATTTTGTTTATAGCTCTTGAGTCAGTACACATTCTCCATCCACCATCCTTTTTTGGACTTAGCACTGTTGGAACAACACATGGACTCAAGCTTTCTCTAACCAATCCTTTTTCCATCAAATCCTGGACTTTCTTCTTGAACTCCTCATTCTCCTATGACGTCAATCTGTACGTTGCTTTTTTTGGTGGATTATACTCCTGATGGGTGGCAATGAACAAGGTAAATTGTTCACCATGATTTTAGCAAAATTCTCCAACAGTTCCTGAATTTCCTATGGTAGATCGTCTATTGAAGTACTTGTCAAAATGACTCTAGGTTTTCTCACTACAACAAACTGCATGTATTCTTCTTTCTTGACTTCATCAAGAAGCTCCTTCCCACTCATGAGAAGTATAGTATTTCTTGTTTCTTCTTTCACCTTTTTATTTTCAATTGGCAGCAACATATGAGTCCTACCATTCTTCTCTAAGGTATACGTGTTCTTTTTCCCATCATGAACAAAATTTCTGTCATATTGCCATGGTCTCCCCAACAAAATATGACAAACATCCATGGGTATAACATCACATAAGATTTCATCTCTGTAACCCCCTATATTAAATTCAACTAAATATTGTTTAGTGACTATTACCTAATGTCCTTTTTGCAACCACGAGACTCTGTATGGGCTCGAATGTGCAACTATATCCAATTCCATATTTTCCACCATTTATGTTGAGACTATATTATCTGTGCTTCCACTGTCCACAATTACCTTGCATACCCTATCCTTGGTCTTGCAAGCAATTCTAAACAAACTATTTCTTTGGACTGGATTCTCTGCCTCTTTCTCTAGATTTAAGATAATTTTCCTCATCATTAAGAATCTTCCACCTTCTGCATCTTCTGCCTCAACATTTCACCTTTGTGCTTCTGAAATGTGATCTTCACCTCCTCCATCTTCTTTTTGTCAGGACATTCATAAGACTTATGTCTGACCTTTCCATAAAAAAAACACTTTATCTCACCTCATCTGCATCTTCCTCTTCCTCTATCTCACAGAAAAGTATTTATGTCGCAGATTGTCTTCCCTGTGAACTTCCTGATCTTTCTGGGTGAGTATGAGGCTTCTTGTCTTCCTCCTTGGGATTTTGTACTCTATCTTGGGCAATTGCTTTGCCTCTATTCTGACTTCTACCTCTGTGTTTTTTACTTTATTTTCGGGCCAATTTCTCTTCATCCTTCAGAGCAATCTGATAAGCATCTTCCACATTTCTAATCATCACCATGCTCATGTCATCCTAAATGTCATATCTCAGACCATTCATGTATCTGACGACCTTTTCATCATCATTTTCATGATGACTAGCTCTAATGTTTATCCTATAGAACTCTTTAGTGTATTCTTTCACTGTCATTCGTTTCTGTCTCAAATTCTGCATTCTTCGAAACAGATTAATTTGGTAGTCCTTGGGTATAAAATTGGCTTTCATATTTGCAACCATTCTATCCCATATTTTGATTCTTTGCTTGCAAAGGCAAGCAAAGAATCAAAATATGGGATAGAATGGTTGNATTCTATCCCATATTTTGATTCTTTGCTTGCCTTTGCAATGCCTGTCAGTCTGTAGTTCATCCCACCACAATGTTGCATGCCCTTTAAGTCTAGTGAAGACATTTTTGACTTTCTTATCCTATTCTATATCTTCATAAGTGAAGTACTTGTCCAGAGCTCTAAACCAATATAGAAATTCCTCAACATCTAACTTGCCTTCTATTATCACCCTATAATTTATAGGATCAACTGGTGACTGGAATATTATCTCTCTAGAGTTCTTGTTTGTCAAATGATTTTTCATTCTGCAAATAATTTGAAATGAAAAAGAAAAGAAAGAAAAAGAAAGGAAAAGAAAAGGAAAAAGAAAAGAGGGCATAAAAGAATTTCAATGAGAGCCCCATGCAATAACAGTGACTTGGTCCATACCGTTCAAGCATGGCCAAGTACTTTTAAATTGATGTTGATAGGAATAGTGAATAAGCTTGGCTAAATTGTATAATCTTAGCCAAAGGATCTAGGTTAGTTAGTGAATAAATCTGGCCAAACTGTCAAATCTTGGTCAGATAGCCCCAGGGTAGAATAAGTTCTTAGCCCAACAGTTTAATCTAGGTTAATTGTCATAGGAAGTTAAGTTAGAACATAGGCTAGTTTTTTTTACTTCAATAAAACCAGCTTGATGATCAATGTTGCACCATGTTTTGGATGCTCGAAAAGTTGTTTGCCTAACCCCTTGGTGATGTAAAATGTAAAAGCTTGAGAAAAATCCATGAAATGCATTTATCCTAAGTTCTTTGGGCGCACATACTTTCCGTGCCCACATTTATGCACCACTCAAGTATCAACAGTCTAGATGATTGCGCTTAGATCTGCGGTAGACAAATCTTTCCGGACCCCCCCCCGATTATTCTGCCTTTAACGAAGGGTGGGGG
>JASDQU010739992.1:3744-14681 GCA_032191745.1 Picea mariana
GGCCTCTGATTTACAGTTTCTAAAAGCACTGGTTCATTAAGTTATTCTGATAAATAATCTCTTCATTGCACTATCTTAGTATCCCATTGATCCACCTACTGAAAACAATTCATCTGTTAAGTTACCAGGCATACTTAGCTTGCAACCCTAAGTAGTTTCCTGGAGTGATAACAGGATGCATGGAAGAATTCCTTTAAAACCAAACAATGATTGTTTGTGTGGTTAGTTATGCTATTTAGGATTTGTAATGCTCCAACAACCTTCATGCGTATGATGAATGATGTATTCATGCCTTTCCTAGATGATTTTGTGATTGTATATTTAGACGACATTCTTATTTTTAGTGGGACTTGGGATGAACAAGTGAGGAATGTAAAGAAAATATTGGATACTTTGCAAAGGGAAAAGTTGTATGTAAAATTGTCTAAATGTGAATTTGGAAAGAGTGCACTTGTATACTTAGGTCATATTGTAGGAGGAGGACAATTAAAAAGTGATCCTTCCAAGATTGATGTAATTGTAAATTGGCCTGAGCCAAAAAGTCTAACTAAGATCTAGAGATTCTTAGGTGAAGTCCAGTATTGGAGGAGGTTCATTTCAAACTTCTTGTTTATAGCAGCTCCTTTGCGTGACTTAACCAGTGTGAAGAACACTTTCCAGTGGGAAGGAAAGAAACAAAAATCTTTCGACACTTTGAAGGAAAATATTAGTACCGCACCAGTATTAGCACTGCCGAATCTTCAACAGCCCTTTGAGATTGAGATAGATTCCAACGGATACGCCATGGGTGCAGTATTGATGCAAAATCATAAGCCTATCTGTTACCACTCTGAAACTTTTAAGCAAGATATTGTTAACTATCCTACATATGATAAAGAGTTGTATGCATTAGTTGAAATCATAAAGAAATGGAAGCACTACTTTTTAGGGAATGAAACAATCATACATACAGATCACCAACCCTTACAGTATATCCAACCACAAACCAAAATGCAACAATATCGACACTACAGATGGATAAGTTTTCTACAACAACTTCATTTGGTAATCAAGTACAACAAGGGTACAAGTAACAAGGTAGTTGATATGATTTCTAGACCTCCTATTGCTGCTTCTATTATTTTGAAGAATACTTCTTTATCTTATGATAGCTACGTGGAACAATATGCCATTGATGAATATTTTAAAGAAGTATATGAGAAGCTAACCCATGGTGCACAGGTAGAGAACTATTGTCTGTAGGGAAAACTACTCTACCATCTGTGAAAGCTATGTATTCCTACAAGTGAACGAGTCCATGTAATACGAGAAGCTCACACTTCTCTTGTGTTTGGGAATTTTGGGGTAGGAAAAAATATGGCTCATTTGCAGAGGTTTTTTTACTGGGCTCAAATGAAAGCATTTGTAACTAAATATGTAAAGGGGTGTGTGATTTGTTCTACTTGTAAGCCCGCTAATAGAAAACTGGGGCGATACTCACCACTACATGTTCCATCCCATACGTGGGAAATTATCTCCATGTATTTTGTAGGGGATTTACCGATGTCAAAAGGGGGTCATGACTATTTTTATGTTGTAGTGGATAGGTTCAACAAGATGTGTATCTTGATGCCATGTAAAAAACACATTGCTGAGGAGACTGTTAATATCTTCTTTCAGTATGTTTGGGTTCACTTTAAGTTACCCACATCCATTATCTCAGATCGAGATAATCGATTCCTTAGGGATTTTTGGACAAGCTTGTGGAAAATGATGGTCACCAAATTGAAGAGGATCAGTGCTTTCCATCCACAGACCGATGGAAAGATAGAGGTTGTAAACTTAACAATGGTACTTTTTCTTCGAGGCTGTTACAACAAGCATCCCAAGTTATGGATGAACATATACCCTATGTACAACATGCTTACAACTGAGCCTTAAATTCCTCCACTTAGTGTTCTCTTTTTGAGACATGTTTTGGGTACCTACCTAAAGTTCTTGTAAGGTTTCTATCCCCACAGAGCCTTATAAAACATAGGTTAAAAAAAATAGAGAGTAGATAAATGTTTTTCTGTACAATTTAATCTTCAGCATTTAACCATAATTTATTCATCATAAATTAAATCTATTAACAACATGAAAATAAATCACATAACCATCACATAATCATGAAAATGTATGAAAATACATACCTCTGTCTGATGTTATTTCTCCAATATCTGTTTGTCCTCGTTGTTGCTATGCCCAAACTCTGCCCAAAACCGAATCTTTCCTCCCTGCCAGCTAGGAACAAAGCCTATCTGACTCCCTAGCTCCATCATTCTATGAGGATTCCTGGCCCCCGACCCCAAAACTACCAGCAACCTGGTGCACCCCTGTAATAGTCCACCCAAACTCCAAACTAGAAAAATATCCCCAACAGAAAAATACAATCCCTGCTCTCTAAATGCCCCCTTTCCCCAAAATTCAAAAAGTGCCTCTAACCAATGCCTCTGCCCCCCTCATATCCTCCTTCCCATTCAGCGACTCCTCCTTCATTTAATGCCACCCACCTTATCCCTCCATTCAATACCCTATCCTTCATATGTTAAGTTTTCTAATAAATAAATTAAAAATTATTAAGCCTTTAATTCGTTACCCAAACATTAATGAGTTAATTAATTAATCAACATATATTAAACAATAAATAATTATTATTTATTATTTAACTAATACACATTAGGACAGTTAATTATTTAATTAATTATACTTGATAAATTTTAAGCAATAATTTAGCTAGGGTTGTTACATTCACCCACCCTTTAGGAAACTTCGTCCCAAAGTTAAAGTATTTCATGATACAAGGATAATAAACATGGTTCACACTTTCCTAACAAATAATCGACATTATTAGTAAGTAAGCCAAGAAACTCATACATACTAGTGTACATGTGCAAGAAATGCATGTGTAGCTAGTACATACAAGTCTCGTTCATGTCTTAATATCAATAACTATCATCTCTATAGTAATTTCCATATGCATCCAATCCATTCAACAAGACTATTCATTTTATAAAAGAAAATAAACCAATCAAATGTTTGCGAAATCCTTTAGTTACAATTATCTAGCTCAACAATTTTATTTAGACAATTGTAGTTTAGTTACATAATTATGAATATTCATATATATATATACATTTTCTTTTCAGAAGGAAAACCAATAAATTCCACCATAAGACAAATCTCCATACACTTTCAACTATTTCTACTCATCCTTCCTCCCTAACTTCCTTCCATCTTCCATTCCTATCCTTCCTCTGCTAGACTATCTTGGAGCGTCAACTATATTGACCTAACTCCAAATAGAACCCGTAAGCAGAAGTGTCTCTATCTTGACCAAGCTTCCACAGTAGGCAACTGACAATCATCATCACATGTCTAGGGGAGCGTGAGATAACATCGTCCTCCCATGACTTCAAGTTTCAGAGGATACACGGTGGGAAATGTCTTCACCCCTCCTAATCATAACTAGGGTCCACACCCTACAATGGAATCTACAGTGGCACCGTGTTGCTGGGAGTTTTGTCATTGTCTATTCGGTTTTGGGCAGTATTACCACCTGAAATCCTGCAGTGGTCCACATATCATAGAAATGCATCCAAACCACTATAATTTCACATCCAAAGATTCATGCCATATTGTTTCTCGGCCAGTGGTCATGACATCCACTTTCATCATCATTATCCCTTGACTATTTCATAGCCCATAACCTATAGATTAGTCTGTAACACAAACTCATACATTTCTATGCTTTATCATCAAGTAATTGTATACAACCATAATTTCAATTTGGTATCCGCATATCAACAACTTTAACATCAAATTTTTCAAGTTAGAAATAGATCTCATAATGTCCCATAATTCAATTAACGACACCCATTCATAAAATTATCATTTACATAATAGATTGCATCATATCTAACGTCATTCAAATAGCATTTAAACCCTCATAGGATTCTCATTCACACAATATATTGCATCATATCCATCATCATCAATAACATTTTAAACATTCATAAAATTTAACATTCACATAGTAGATCACATCATATCCATCATCATCAATAACATTTTAAACATTCATAAAATTTCACATTCACATAGTAGATCGCATCATATCCATCATCATCAATAACCTTTAAACATTTATAAAGGTTCATACGTCTTAAAAGTTCAAGTGTATTATTTAATAGTTTCACTTGTGAATAGAAAATAAAGGTGTGCAAGCCTCAGGTAATCTTGGTTGTCTAAGTCAAAAGGTGGTGTTACATACACCCAACCTTTGAGAAACATATTCTCGAAGTGGTCAAAAAAGTGAGGGATACTCTCGTCATAGTGTCTCGGCGTCTTCCCATGTAGCAGATCCTGGACTATACTTGTCCCATTGGACCTTAACTTGGTCTACCAAATGGTTCTTGAGCTGTCAGACTCTACGATCCAATATGCATAACGGTTCTACCGTGAGGGTTCCCACGTCCGATACCTATAGCTCCTTCCAATTTAGTTTATGTGATTCATCAGCAACATAATGATGTAAAGCAAATACATGAAAAACATTATGATTTTTATGCAGGTGGGGTGGCAGTACGAGATGATAGGCAACGGGTCCAATTTTCTCTTGGATTCTAAACGATCCTATAAATCGAGGTGACAACGTTGTCCCCTTCCTGAACCATATGGTACTCTTATTAGGCCTGATACGAATGAAAACCTCATCTCCCACTTTATAACTTCGATCGGTCTTGTCTGCATCTGCATAACTTTTCTACCTATCATATGATTCCTTTAGTCTCTGCCTAATCTGAATCACCTATTCCTCCATCTCTTGAATCAATTCTGGCCCAACTGTTACTCGGTCTTCTAATCTATCCCAACTCAATGGCATTCTGCATGGTCTTCCATACATAGCTTCGTAGGGTGGCATTCCGATGGAGCTATGAAAACTATTATTGTAGGAATACTCTACCAAAGGTAGGTACTTCTCCCAATGGGTTTGATTATCCATGACATACATCCTAAGCATGTCTTCCATGACTTGATTTACTCTCTCGGTTTTCCCATCTGTTTCAGGATGATAAGCTGTGCTTAAGTTCAACTGAGTCCCGAACGCTGACTGCAAACTTGTCCAAAACCTAGAAGTGAATCTGAAGTCCCTATCTGAAATGATCTTCTTAGGTATCCCGTGCAAATGGATGACCTCACTTACAAACACACGTGCCACATCAGTGACATCATAAGTGTCTCTAATCGGAATAAAATGAGCACTCTTGGTTAACTTATCAACTATCATGAGAATGGCATTGTGTCTATGAGATGTGAGCGGCAACCCCACTACAAAATCCATAGAGATGACTTCCCACTTCGACATAGGAACATCATGTGGTTGTAGGAGGCTTGCCGGGTGATGGTGGTCAGCTTTCACTTGTTGACACTCTAGGCACTTGGAGACGAAATGGACTACATCGTGCTTCATGCCTACCTAGAAGAAGAGCTTCCTCATGTCTACGTACATCTTCTTTACACCCGGATGCACACAATAAAGTGCTCTATGGGCTTCCTTCAGTATGATGCTTCGAATATCCCCATCTTCAGGGATGTACATCCTTCCTCGATATCTCAATAGTCTTTCTACTTGCAGACTATATTATTCATACTTTGGATCTAATTTCCTCCCACTCTAGAGGTTTGAAGTAAACTCTAAATACCAACTGTCTCCTTGGAGTTGAGCCAACACACGTTCCCTCAGATTGACCTTTAAGGCTACCAGGGAGAAGACATGTGGTCTCCTTCTCAAGGCATCTGCGACCACATTTTCCTTTCCTTTGATGTATGAAATACCAAAATCGTACTCACTCATAAACTCACTCCATCGCCTTTGCCTGGCATTCAGATCCCTTTGAGTGAAGAGGTATTTTTAAACTTTGATGGTCCATTTTGAGCTCAAAGTTTTGCCCCACAAGATAGTGCCTCCAAAGTTTCAGAGCTAGCATTACAGCTACCAACTCTAAATCATGAGTAGCATAAAGCTCTTCGTGTTTCTAAAACTTCCTTGACACATAATCTATCACTCCTCCATCCTACATTAGCATGACCCCCAACCCTTTATTCAAGGGATCCGTGAAAACTGTGAAGTCCTTTTCCATATCCGACACTCGTAGAATTGGTGCACTAGTTAGTAACCTCTTAAGCTCAATGAATGCACTATCACATTCTTCTGTCCATTCATACCTGACCCCCCTTGTGCTGCAAAGTGGTGATGGGTTTCACTATTTTAGAGAATCCTTCCACAAATCTTTGATAATAACCTGCTAGCCCCATGAAGCTTCTCACCTCATGGGCATTTTTTGACACTGGCCACTCCATAGTGGCCTTTACCTTTTCTAGGTCCACAGATATTCCTTCACCAGAAATGATATGACCTAAATAGTGGATTTCTCTCTAGAAGAAGGAACACTTCAACAACTTCCCATACAATTTGTTCCCTCTAAGGAAGGACAACACTACTCGCAAGTGTTCCTCATGTTCTCTTTCATTCTTGGAATAAATGAGGATATCATCTAGAAAGACTTGTATAAAGCGGTCTAGGTATTTCCGGAATACACCATTCATGAGGCTCATGAATATTGTTGGCGCATTGGTCAATCCAAAAGGTACTATGATGAACTCGTAATGTCCAAACCAGGTTCGAAAGGTAGTTTTTGGGATATCGCCTTCCTTAATCCTTTAACTGGTGATACCCTGATCGCAAATCAATCTCTGAGAATACCGCTGCTCCTTTCATCTGATCAAAGAGGTCATCTATTCATGGCATTGGGTACCTATTTTTCACTGTAGCACGGTTCAATTCCTTGTAATCTATACACAGTTGTAAGGAACCATCCTTCTTCTTCACAAAAATTACTAGTGCGCCCCAAGGTGAGACACTGGGCCTTATTAGCCCTAAGTCCAGTAACTCTTTCAACTGCATTTGCAACTCACAAAGTTTTGACGCTGTCATCCGATACAGAGTCTTGGAAATTGGTTCTGCACCAGGTTTTAGCTCAATAGTAAAATCAAGCTCCCTCTCAGGAGGTAACCCTGGTAACTCGTTTGGAAAAACATCCTTAAATTTTGACAATACCGGGTACTGATCTAAGGAGGGTCCCTTCCTTTCATTAATTGCTTCCACTACATATAGTCGACACCCTTGCCTCAAGCATCGCTTAACCTTCATATTTGAGATAAAGTGTAATGACACCTTTCTCCATACACCCTGGATCTCTACGGGTCTTCCTTCATCGTCGACACAAAGCACCCTTTTTGTGAAACAATCTACCAAAGCTCGATGAGCTTCTAACCAATCCATTCCAATGATTAGGTCATACATCCCAAGAGCTGTGACGTATACCTTCAACCTAGTAGTACAAACTCCCAGGTCTACTATACAATTATCAATGCTAGGTCTTACCGCTTGTTTTTCCCCCGAAGCCATCTCGACTTGTTTAAAGTCATCGTGCTCGTAGGCTACCAACCCACTCTTTTCTAATGTAGATGGTGAAATGAAACTATCTGTCATACCAGAATCAAATAAAATCTTTACATTGATATGATTTAGCATACCTGATGACTCCACCACCATGGATTGATGTTCATCCTAGCAATTATTAACCACTGCGCAAATCTGGTGGCTGCTACTTGCTCTTCTCATCGAGGCCTTTCCTTCTCTATGCACAAATCCTGATTGTAACTCTGGGCAGTCATGTTGGTAATGGGGTCCTCCACATCCCCAACAGGTAACACGAGATTGAGCCCACGCAATGTTCTGTGATTGTCTCTGAAATGAGTTCCTTCCCCTGGAACCCCTGCCCTTACTAGCTGCTCCCTGAGATGGTCGTGGACCTGCCTGCGTCATTGGTGATGAACGAGATGCTGCACTCGCTTCCATTGAAATACCTATGGCGATTGTCCTTGGTGCGACTCTATTACCATATGGAGGTGGCCTTGAGCCCCCTCCCGATTATCTTGGTCTAAGTCTTTAAAAATTCTCTTTAAAACTAGGTAAGGTGATTTTTTTTTTTTTTTTTATATAATGTTGATGAATCATAAAAAAAAGAATCTAGATTAAACTTTTAACCTAGGTTTCAGTCACCTTAAACAACGCATTTCGTAAATCCATAAATTTTAATATTATAGATGGTATCCTACTTAAGTACCTAACTAATCACTTAATTAATTACTCATATTATTAATCACCTATTAACATTAATTAATACTAGGTATCTTACTTTAATCAATAGCTTAATTAAGTTAAATAATTCTATTTAAAAATTATAAGCCCATTTAAAACCCATACATTTTCAATTTAGTTAAATTTAAAACAATTAAACTTTTAAATAAAAAATAAATAAAATAATTTGAAACAACAGGGTTTTAAATATAAAAATTTAAAACAAATTAACATAAATAAATAATTAAAACTATAATAATAATAAAAATAAAATAAAAATAAATTAAATAATTAAATAATTAAAATATTTTAAATTAAAATAATAAATAAATAAATTAAATTTTAAAACGGGCATCGTGGGTCCTCGCATGAGGCCCACGTGCCCCCCTCCCTCTTTTACCGCTTGTCCATGCCAAATAAAATAAACAATTAAATAAAATAATAATAAGAAAAACTATTGAAACCCTAATCCCAACTCACTCCTGCATTTTCCCTAATCTTATCACTCTGCGCGTGGTCTTTCGCTCATAGCTTGTATTCTGTGGATTTCATGCTTGGTCTCCGATGGTATAGTGTAGTTGCGACATGGAGATGTGCTTCTAGTTACTATTCTTGGAGGTTAGGGTTCGATTTTTTTTTGCATTGAGCTAGTGACTGACCGAAAGACATAGTATCTGTTTGATGAGACCTAAGAAGCAAAGGCACGACGCTTGGCTTTGACATGATTCGTGTTTTATATATATTTTCTAATGCATGTTCTATTTGATGGCAGATGTTGGAATGCTTGGAGATTGGACACGTAGTGGTTAGATAGTTTCACGTTGTGGGTTCCTCTTCTGCGACCTGGTGCTTGGCTCTAGCGCTTTGGTCTCGTGTTCGAATCTTAGATTCAAAGGTTAGGTCATCTGTTCAAATTTCAAATGGTGGGTCGTGGAAAGTTTGCTAAGCTTGGTTCTTGCGGGCTCCTCCCTGTGGCTTGGTGCATGGTCTATGGGCTTGGTTCCCGCACCTCCTCCCCGTGGCTTGGTGCATGGTTTGCGGGCTATGCGCTCGGCTTGTATTCTGTGGTAAATACGACCTGTTATAAAGGAACGCCCTTGTGGGATTGTCCTGTGGGTTCCTCCTTCGTGGCTTAGTGCTTTTTTTGTTAGAATAATCTTCATGGGTTCCTCTTTCGTGGCCTTGTTGTTGGGCTTTGTGTTTGGTGTTTTTTTTGCAAAGGCAATTTCAGGCTCAATCGTCCAGTACTTGGCAAGATGCCTCGTGCTCTGAGATAGTTCATATCGAAGCCAGTCAAGGTTCCCGAAAATGATGGGAGGATTGGTTACTCCCGAGATTTCT
Organism: Picea mariana; assembly: GCA_032191745.1. NCBI lineage: Eukaryota > Viridiplantae > Streptophyta > Pinopsida > Pinales > Pinaceae > Picea > Picea mariana. The sequence goes on from JASDQU010739992.1 coordinate 13,310, forward strand.
TTTCTCGTCAGGCCTATCTGACCATATCAGGTCAATTTCATGTGGAGAGTTATGTCTGCGCCCTCAGTAGCAGGTAAATTAATGGCCCTAGGACCGACTATGTTCTTCCCCATTTTGTCTGAGTTGTTCACCATACATCATCGTTTGGTTGAATTTGGCTTATCTATCACCACCTATTACTTCTATTTCTGGCCACACACCAAGGAGGTTACCCAATATTCTTTCATAGTCTCCAGTGTGATCATATCATACCCATTATCATGGCTTCTTCTCCTCCTYAGCTGTGCACTAATAGCCAATAAAAGTATCTGGGATATCAWTGCTAAAAAAAAATTCCCATAATTCTTGCAAATCGATGTAATGCTTCAGAGAACTCCTCTCAGGCAGTAGAAGATCAGGTWTTCAAAACTTGGATTGTATCCCACGCGTGTTATCTTGAATCCATCATTGCAAGATTAGTGTTAGCCACAACAGTCGTAGTAGTAGTCACAGTTTGTTGTATATGTTCATTCGTTGGATGGATTGTTCAGGGCCCAGTCGTATACCTGTATTCCATTGCCAAATCYCGTCTAAAATTCATAACAACTCTCATGGAAGTTATATTCATGTGTGTAGTATGGGAAATCCTTGGTTGGCGCACTATGAAAGATGGCAAATCTAGGATCAGAGTAACTTCCATGTAGAGAACTTTTGGACGAGGTACATTCTTGAGTTGCAGAAGAAAAGTAAAGTTGATGAAAGAGTTAATAAAATGATTGGCGCAGAAGGAATAGAAATACGTTTCTTAGAGACATTGCTGCCATGTGTGTATTGGCCGCAGTTTCTTCTGGTTTTGTCTTGTAAACTATGTTGGTTAATCACAGAGTTTGTAGTGGATAACAGGTTTATGTAGAGAATATCCTTGAATTTCTTACCAAATCATGACGAAACAGTAGACGAAGCTTACTAAACAATTTTGCAAAACGGGGACCTTCTGTGGGGGCTCCTCGGACCGTGTTTGTAAAGAATCGAAGTTCCATCCAGGAAGCAAAGAAACTTATGGAAGAGGGTGAGATGGATGGCAGAAAATGCGAAGCCCTGATCAATTTTCTAACTGACAATAGAAAGTCGTCAGGATGCACGGTATTTGGATCCTACAACATTACAAAATAAAGCAGGTTTGAAGTTCTTGTGGAAACGAGATCCTAGCCTCGGTAAGGTAGAGTGAAATGCGCACATAAAGGATGATTCCCCCTTTTTTTTATATTTTTGAGATAAGTGCTTGTATTGTTCAATGATTATAATTAACTTTTGTTTCAGCCTTGTCCAAATTCTAATGACTGAAACCTTTATTTGTGAGGGGGCTTTGTTATCTTTCTTTTGTGCATAATAT
>JASDQU010739992.1:14730-25743 GCA_032191745.1 Picea mariana
TATATATATATATATATATAATGTTTATGTCTATATCTATGCTAAAAATTTTCATTATGTATATTTTTATTTATATTTATATCTGTGTAAAAAGAAATGTGTGTTTGGCTTGTAGGTTAGGTGGAGCTGGAGCTGGAGCTTGGCCTTCAGGCCCAAATTTACAAGTTTTCCTTAAATCTATTTATACCTCTAGTTAATTATGTTTGTATTAAAGTTTTAGGTGGGGGGGTTTCAGACAGGTTTTCAAGGTTGTTTATAGGACAATTAGCTTATCTTTCCTCTAGAGTCAGGAGGGTAGGTGGGTAGGTGGGCCTTTGGTCCCAGATTTTAAACTACAACTCTGATAGCATGTGTAAGTTTTTTGTCCCCACAGAGCCTTATAAAACACAGGTTAAAAAAATAGAGAGTAGATAAATGTTTTTCTGTACAATTTAATCTTCAGCATTTAACCATAATTTATTCATCAGAAATTAAATTTATTAACAGCATGAAATAAATCACATAACCATCACATAATCATGAAAATATATGAAAATACATACCTTTGTCTGATGTTATTTCTCCAATCTCTGTCTGTCCTCGCTGCTGCTCTGCCCAAACTCTGCCCAAAACCGAATCTTTCCTCCTTGCCAGCTAGGAATAGAGCCTATCTGACTCCCTAGCTCTAGAATTCTATGAGGATTCCTGGCCCCCGAGCCCAAAACTCCCAGCAACCTGGTGCACCCCTGTAACAGTCCACCCAAAATCCAAACTAGAAAAATATCCCTAATAGAAAAATACAGTCCCTGCTCTCCAAATGCCCCCTTTCCCCAAAATTCAAAAAGTACCTATCCCCAATGCCTATGCCCCCCTCATATCCTCCTTCCCATTCACCGACTCCTGCTTCATTTAATGCCACCCACCTTATCCCTCCATTTAATACCTTATCCCTCCATTCAATACCTTATCCCTCTATTCAATACCCTATCCTTCATACGTTAAGTTTTCTAATAAATAAATTAAAAATTATTAAGCCTTTAATTCGTTACCCAAACACTAATGAGTTAATTAATTAATTAATCAACATATATTAAACAATAAATAATAATTAATTATTATTTAACTAATACACATTAGGACAGTTAATTATTTAATTAATTATACTTGATAAATTTTAAGCAATCATTTAGCTAGGGTTTTTACAGTTCCTTTGGACTTGATGTATGGGAGAGATACCGATTCAAATGAAGAAAGAAAAGAGGACGAAGCCCGCAATTTCATCCATAGGATCTAGCAGGTGCACTAGGTAGTCAAGAAACATTTGGAGAAAATTCAAGCATAGTATAAATCTCGGCATGAAAAGCACATGGTTGATCATCAGTTCCAGGTTGGAGACTGGTTATGGATTCACATCAGCAAGGAGAGATTGAAGGGTGAAGGAAAGAAAATCAAGCCCATTCATTATGGACCTTTCACTATTTTGGAGAAAAGTGGTAGAAATGCTTTTCATCTGGATCTTCCACCTTATATGTAGATTTACTCAGTTGTAAATGTAGAGAACTTGAAACTTTTTGAGCCTCCCATGATCATGGATCATGATGAGGAAGTTTCAATACCTTCAGTTGATGAGTTTTCTTCTGAGTACATGGATGATTTAAAGGAAAATATCATCCTAGACAAAATGACGAGGACTTCACATAGGGGTGATGTTGAATATCTTCTAATAAGCTTAAAGGGAACACATCCAAGCAAGGCAAAGTGGATTGAGAAGGACAAGGTGAGGGAACTCTTCCCTCACTTATCTATTGATTGATGAAAGATTTTGGTGGTCCAAAAATCTCTTACTGGGAAGGCGTTATCCAAAAATGATGCATAGAAGTCTAAGAACAACTCAGAACTCACAGAAGCAACTCAAGATGCTCATAATGGCCTGAACAGATAAAGAAAGGGAGAAAATTCAAAGTTCTCAAAAATTAGTGAAAAGGACATCATCTCGAAGAGCGTGTCGCAAGATTTCCAATGCCATAAATGACTCATCAAACAGAGTTACAGATTGAAAGATATTCACGGTCAAATTTTGGTCAACCTAGCCAAATCAGTAGGGGGATGAGTCAACATCTGTACTGCTGATGTTAACATCAGTACAGATGATGTCAGCATACTTACAACATATGTGGCATGTGCATAAGGTGACATGTGTCATGATGATGTCAGCATGACATCAACATGGTGATGTGGTGACACCAGAGGTTGCCACATGTCACTCATATTTGGAATTTCTCGGTCATGCTGTGGAACAATAAAATTGTGCCACGTGGCATTTCATACAGTGATGTGGCAGGCTAAGTTGGAAACTGAAGTGGTAATCCATACAGTGACGTGGAATTGACGTCGCAGGCTAATGGTACAGTGGTTGATGTGGACCAATAAGTGGCTGCCATGTGGCCCAGTCACAAGCTGCCACGTGGCAGTGGGAACATGCCCAATGACAACCCATGATTGAAATTTCAAAAAAAAAATAATATTTGCCGAGTCTTACAAATCTGACAACCGACCAACAACTAGAACCATCGCCAAATTAGAAAAATGACATATGTTTAAATATATATATATTATTACAACGACAAAGCCAAAAGAGGAGGCCCGCGAGCTTGACCCCGAGACCTTACCCCTTATACATGCCTTAGTATATGCTCCATAACCAATAGGCCAACAACCTCACATTGGTTTAAACGTCGGTCTAATTATTTAAAACATGAATCCACCTAGTGTTGGAGGGGGTGCGCGTAGGTACAAACAGGCATGCATTTTGAGACAATTATTCAACATTTATTGCAGGTTGTAGGGCACAAAAATCAAGACAAAATTCCTCTTGGGCCTGGGAGTGATGGAATCGGATTGAGGCATGGAGACTGATTTTTTTGGGTAATTCGACGCCATGAATTCAGTGGCACTGTCTGTTTTCTGATCTGAGCAAAAAAATTGTAACTTGATTTCAGAATGAGGTATACTTATGTAATTTTCCAAATTCTTTTGCTGAGTTAATAAGAAGGCCTACCCATTTGAGAGTAGGATCCATAGACATAGTCCACTAGGGACAAATTCTGTTATCATGTTTTTTGTGTTCAGATTTGATACTTATGTCTCTTCATTATTAGTTTTTCCTTCTTTAATGGTGCACTTTAATTTATGCTCATTTAATGCAATTCTTTATAAGTCACTCGATGAAAAGATCTCAGATCAAAGACAAAATCAGATCTAAAAGTAGAACGAATGAAGAATATGAAAAAATAAAAGAAAAAAATTTGAAAGGTGAAGAAGAAACACATGAGACATATTTCAAAATCAACCAAGGGGGAATTCTAAAGTTTAAAAACATAATTTACATCCCAAATTCGATGGATTTAAAATTGCTAATCTTTAATGAAATCCATAAAAATCCTTATTCAAGCCATCCTGGATATCATAAAATGATTTCAACACTAAGAAAACATTTTTATTGGCCTAATATGAAAACTAATACAGTTGATTATTGGTCAAAGTGTTTAGAATGTCAACATGTAAAAGCAGAACATCAACATCCAGTAGGTTGATTGCATCATTTCCCTATACCAGAATGGAAATGGGAAGTAATATCAATGGATTTTATTATGTTTTCCAAAAACTAAAAAACAACATGATTCAATTATGGTAGTGGTGGAAAAGCGAAGTAAATCTACACATTTAATGCATGTAAATTCTACTTACAAGGTTGTTCATATTGTAGAAATTTTTATGAAAGAAATTTTTAGATTACATGGAAAACCAAAGAAGGTAATTTCTGACAGGGATGTTAAGTTTACTTCAAGTTTTTGGAAAGCATTGTTTGTAGTACTTGAAACTTAGTTGAACTTTAGTACCAGTTACCACCCTCAAACTAATGGAAAAATTGAACATACTAACCAGATGATTGAATACATGCTAATAATGTATGTTATGGATAAGCTGGAAAGATGGGAAGACTACTTGCATTTAGTAGAATTTGCCTACAATAATGGTTATCATTCTTCAGCCAAAATAAGTCAATTTGAAATCCTTTACGAGAAAAAATGTACAACTCCTATTAGTTGGGACAATCCAGTTGATCAAATCATGGTTGGACTAGATATGTTACGGGAAATGGAATTGATGCTTAAAAGGGCTCAACAGAATCTAAAAGTTACACAAGGTAAAAAAAAAGTCACGTGGATCAACACAAACTTCATCAGGAATTTAATGTCGGGGATCATGTCTATCTGAGGGTCAAAGCGAAAAGGAGTTCAATAAAACTTGGGATATGTGCCAATTTGGCACCAAGGTTTTGTGGATCATTCGAAGTATTAGCTCGAATTGGTCCAATGGCGTATCAACTAGTATTACCTGAAAACTTAAAGTTCATAATGTTTTCCATATTTGGTTATTGAAGAAATATGTTCATGACCCTAATCATGTAATTGATTGGAACTTGTTACAGGTGGAATCATAAGGTGAATTCCAAGTGGAACCTTTGTGCATTCTGGAGAAGAAAGAAACAATACTGTGGAACCGAGTCATCATTCAGGTAAAAGTGCAATGGAAGCACTTCAGTCTTGAAGAATCTACTTCAGTGAGGGATAGTCTCGTCATAGTGTGTCAGCATCTTCCCAAGTAGCAGATCCTAGACTATACTTGTCCCACTGGACCTTAACTTGGTCTACCAGACGGTGCCTGAGCTGTCGGACTCTATGGTCCAATATGCGTAACGGTTCTACCGTGAGGGTTCCCACGTCTGATACTTGTAGTTCCTTCCAATTTAGTTTATGTGATTCATCAGCAACATAATGATGTAAAACAGATACATGAAAAACATTATGAGTTTTATGCAGGTGGGGTGGCAGTATGAGATGATAGGCAACGGGTCCAATTTTCTCTTGGATTCTGAATGGTCTTATAAGTTGAGGTGACAAATTTGTCCCCTTCCCAAACCGTATGGTACTCTTATTAGGCCTGATACGAATGAAAACCTCGTCTCCCACTTTATAACTTCGATCGTTCCTGTGTGCATACGCATAAATTTTCTGCCTATCCTGTGCTTCCTTTAGTCTCTGCCTAATCTGAATCACCTGTTCCTCCATCTCTTGAATCAATTCTGGCCCAACTGTTACTCGATATTCTAATCTATCCCAACTCAATGACATTCTGCATGGCCTTCCATACAGAGCTTCATAGGGTGGCATTTTGATGGAGCTATGAAAACTGTTATTGTAGGAAAACTCTGCCAAAGGTAGGTACTTCTCCTAATGGGTTTGATTATCCATGACATACATCCTAAGCATGTCTTCCATGACTTGATTTACTCTCTCCGTTTTCCCATCTGTTTTAGGATGATAAGCTATGCTTAAGTTCAACTAAGTCTCCAACGTTGACTGCAAACTTGTCCAAAACCTAGAAGTGAATCTGAAGTCCCTATCTGAAATGATCTTCTTAGGTATCCCGTGCAAATGGATGACCTCACTTACAAACACATGTGCCACATCAGTGACATCGTAAGTGTCTCTAACTGGAATAAAATGAGCACTCTTGGTTAACTTATCAACTATCACGAGAATGGCATTGTGTCTATGAGATGTGAGTGGCAACCCCACTACAAAATCCATAGAGATGACTTCCCAGTTGAACATAGGAACATCATGTGGTTGTAGGAGGCTTGCTAGGTGATGGTGGTCGGCTTTCACTTGTTGACACTCTAGGCACTTGGTGATGAAATGGACTACATCATGCTTCATGCCTACCCAAAAGAAGAGCTTCCTCATGTCTGTGTACATCTTCTTTACACCGAGATGCGCACAATAAAGTGCTCTATGGGATTCCTTCAATATGATGCTTCGAATATCCCCATCTTCAAGGATGTACATCCTTCCTTGATATCTAAATAGTCCATCTGCTTCCAGACTATATCCTTCATACTTTGGATCTAATTTCCTCCCACTCTGGAGGTTTGAAGTAACCTCTAAATACTAACTATCTCCTTCGAGTTGTGCCAACACACGTTCCCTCAGATTGACCTTTAAGGGTACCAGGGAGAAGACATGTGGTCTCCTGCTCAAGGCATTTGTGACCATATTCTCCTTTCCTTTGATGTATGAAATACCAAAATCGTACTCACTCATAAACTCACTCCATCACCTTTGCCTGGCATTCAGATCCCTTTGAGTGAAGAGATGTTTTAAACTTTGATGGTCCATTTTGAGTTCAAAGTTTTGCCCCACAAGATAGTGCCTCCAAAGTTCCAGAGCTAGCATTATAGCTGCCAACTCTAAATCATGAGTAGCGTAAAGCTCTTCGTGTTTCCTCAACTTCCTTGACACATAAGCTATCACTCCTCCATTCTACATTAGCACGGCCCCCAACCCTTGCTTCGAGGTATCCGTGCAGACTGTGAATTCTTTTTCCATATCCGACACTCGTAGAATTGGCACACTAGTTAGTAACCTCTTAAGCTCAATGAATGCACTATCACATTCTTCTATCCATTCATACCTAACCCCCCTTGTGCTGCAAAGTGGTGATGGGTTTCACTATTTTAGAGAATCCTTCCACAAATCTCCGATAATAACCTGCTAGCCCCATGAAGCTTCTCACCTCATGGGCATTTTTCGGCACTGGCCACTCCACAGTGACCTTTACCTTTTTTGGGTCCACAGAGATTCCTTCACCAGAAATGATATGACCTAAATAGTGGATTTCTCTCTGGAAGAAGGAACACTTCGACAACTTCCCATACAATTTGTTCCCTCTAAGGCAAGACAACACTACTCGCAAGTGTTCATCGTGTTCTCTTTCATTCTTGGAATAGATGAGGATATCATTTAGAAAGACTTGTATAAAGCAGTTTAGGTATTTCCGGAATACACCATTCATGAGGCTCATGAATACTACTAGCACATTGGTCAATCTGAAAGGTACTACGACGAACTCGTAATGTCCAAACCGGGTTCGAAAGGCAGTTTTTGGGATATCGCCTTCCTTAATCCTTAACTGGTGATACCCTGATCGCAAATCAATCTCTAAGAATACCGTTGCTCCTTTCATCTGATCAAAGAGGTCATCTATTCATGTCATTGGGTGCCTATTGTTCACTGTAGCATGGTTCAATTCCCTGTAATCTATACACATTCGTAAGGAACCATCCTTCTTCTTCACACAAATTACTGGTGCGCCCCAAGGTGAGACACTAGGCCTTATTAGCCCTAAGTCCAGTAACTCTTTCAACTACATTTGCAACTCACAAAGTCCTGGTGCTGTCATCCGATACAGAGTCTTGGAAATTGGTTCTGCACCAGGTTTTAGCTCAATAGTAAAATCAAGCTCCCTCTCAGGAGGTAACCCTGGTAACTCGTTCGGAAAAACATCCTTAAATTTTGACAATACCGGGTACTGATCTAAGGAGGGTCCCTTCCTTTCATTCATTGCTTCCACTACATATAGTCGACACCCTTGCCTCAAGCATCACTTAACCTTTATAGTTGAGATAAAGCGTAATGACACCTTTCATTGTCGACACAAAGCATCCTTTTTGCAAAACAATCTACCAAAGCTCGATGAGCTTCTAACCAATCCATTCCAATGATTAGGTCATACATCCCAAGAGCGGTGACGTATACCTTCAACCTGGTAGTACACACTCCCAGGGCTACTATACAATTATCATCGCTAGGTCCTACCGCTTGTTTTTCCCCCGAAGCCATCTCGACTTGCTTAAAGTCATCATGCTCGTAGGCTACCAACCCACTCTTTTCTAATGCAGATGGTGAAATGAAACTATCTGTTGCACCAGAATCAAATAAAATCTTTACATTGATATGATTTAGCGTAACTAACAACTCCACCACCATGGATTGATGTTTGGCCTAGTGATTATTAACCGCTGTGCAAATCTGGTGGCTGCTACTTGCTCTTCCCATCGGGGCCTTTCCTTCTCTATGCATAGATCCTGATTGTAACTCTGGGAAATCACGCTAGTAATGGGGTCCTCCACATCCCCAACAGGTAACACGAGATTGAGCCTGCTCACTGTTCTGTGACTGTCTCTTAAATGAGTTCCTTCCCCTGGAACCCCTGCCCCTACTATCTGCTCCCTGAGATGGCCGTGGACCTACCTGCATCATTGGTGATGAACGAGATGCTGCACTCGCTACCATTGAAATACCTGTGGTGATTGTCCTTGGTGTGACTCTATTACCATATGGAGGTGGCCTTGAGCCCCCTCTCGATTATCTTGGTCTAAGTCTTTAAAAATTCTCTTTAAAACTAGGTAAGGTGATTTTTTTTTTTTTATAATGTTGATGAATTATAAAAAAAAGAATCTAGATTAAACTTTTAACCTAGGTTTCAGTCGCCTTAAACAACGCATTTCGTAAATCCATAAATTTTAATATTATAGATGGTATCATGCTTAAGTACCTAACTAATCACTTAATTAATTACTCATATTGTTAATCACCTATTAACATTAATTAATACTAGGTATCTTACTTTAATCAATAGCTTAGTTAAGTTAAATAATTCAATTTAAAAATTCTAAACCCATTTAAAACCCATACATTTTTAATTTAGTTAAATTTAAAACAATTAAACTTTTAAATTAAAAAAAAAAAAAATTGAAACAATTGGGTTTTAAATATAAAAATTTAAAACAAATTAACATAAATAAATAATTAAAACTATAATAATAATAAAAAAAAAATTAAATAATTAAATTATTTTAAATTAAAACAATAAATAAATTAATTAAATTTTAAAACGGGCATCGTGGGTCCTCGCATGAGGCCCACGTGCCCCCCTCCCTCTTTTACCGCTTGCCCACGCCAAATAAAATAAACAATTAAATAAAATAATAATAAGAAAAACTACTGAAACCCTAATCCCAACTCACTCCCGCATTTTCCCTAATCTTGTCGCTCCGTGCGTGGTCTTTCTCTCATGGCTTGTATTCTGTGGCTTTCGTGCTTGGTCTCTGATGGTATAGTGTAGTTGCGACATGGAGATGTGATTCTAGTTACTATGCTTGGAGGTTAGGGTTTGATTTTTTTTTGTATTGAGCTGGTGACTGACTGGAAGACGCAGTACCTATTTGATGAGACCTAAGAAGCAAAGGCGTGGTGCTTGGCTTTGACATGATTCATGTTTTATATATATTTTCTAACGCCTGTTCTGTTTGATGGCAGGTGTTGGAATGCTTGGAGATTGGACGCGTAGTGGTTAGATAGTTTCCCGTTGTGGGTTCCTCTTCTGCGACCTGGTGCTTGGCTCTGGCACTTTGGTCTTGTGTTCGAATCTCAGATTCAAAAGTCAGGTCGTCTATTCAAATTTCAAATGGCGGGTCGTGGAAAGTCTATTGAGCTTGGTTCTTGCGGGCTCCTCCCTGTGGCTTGGTGCATGGTCTGCGGGCTTGGTTCCCATGCTTCCTCCCCGTGGCTTGGTGCATGGTCTATGGGATATGCGCTTGGCTTGTATTCTGTGGTAAATATGACCTGTTATAAAGGAACGCCCTTGTGGGCTTGTCCTGTGGGTTCCTCCTTCGTGACTTAGTTCTTTGTTTGTTAGAATAATCTTCGTGGGTTCCTCTTTCGTGGCCTTGTTGTTGGGCTTTGTGTTTGGTTTTTTTTTTGCAAAGGCAATTTCAGGCTCAACCATCCAATACTCGACAAGATGCCTCGTGCTCTGAGATAGTTCAGATCGAAGCTAGTCAAGGTTCCCGAAAAGGATGGGAGGATTGGTTACTCCCGAGATTTCTTTTCTTGTCAGGCCTATCTAACCGTATCAGGTCAATTTCATGTGGAGAGTTATGCCTACTCCCTCAATAGCGGGTAAATTAATGGCCCTAGGACCGACTATGTTCTTCCCCATTTTGTCTGAGTTGTTCACCGTACATCATTGTTTGGTTGACTCTGGCTTATCTATCACCATCTATTACTTCTATTTCTAGCCACACGCCAAGGAGGTTACCCAGTATTCTTTCATAGTCTCCAGTGTGATCATATCATACCTGTTAGCATGGCTTCTTCTCCTCCTTGGCTATGCACTAATAGCCAATAAAAGTATCCGGGATATCATTGCTCAAAAAAATTTCCCATAATTCTTACAAATCGATGTAATGCTTCAGATAACTCCTCTCAGGCAATAGAAGATCAGGTATTCAAATCTTGGATTGTATCCCGCGCGTGTTATCTTGAATCCATCATTGCAAGATTAGTGTTAGCCACAACAGCCGCAGTAGTAGTCACAGTTTGTTGTATATGTTCAATCGTTGGATGGATTGTTTAGGGCCTAGTCATATACCTGTATCCCGTTGCCAAATCCCATCTAAAATTCATAACAATTCTCATGGAAGTTATATTCATGTGTGTAGTATGGGCAATCCTCAGTTGGCGCACTATGAAAGATGGAAAATCTGGGATTAGAGTAACTTCCAGGTAGAGGACTTTTGGACGAGGTACATTCTTGAGTTGCAGGAGAAAAGTAAAGTTGATGAAAGAGTTAATAAAATGATTGGCGCGGAAGGAATAGAAATACGTTTCTTAGAGACATTGCTGCCATGTGTGTATTGGCCGCATTTTTTTCTGGTTTTGTCTTGTAAACTATGTTGGTTAATCGTAGAGTTTGTAGTGGATAACAGGTTTATGCAGAGAATATCCTCGAAGTTCTTACCAAAGCATGACGAAACGGTAGACGAAGCTTACTGAACAATTTTGCAAAACGTGAACCTTCTGTGGGGGCTCCTCGGACTGTGTTTGTAAAGAAACGAAGTTCCATCCAGGAAGCAAAGAAACTTATGGAAGAGGGCGAGATGGATGGCAGAAAATGCGAAGCCCTGATCAGTTTTCTAACTGATAATAGAAAGTTGACATGATGCACGATATTTGGATCCTGCAACATTACAAAATAAAGCAGGTTTGAAGTTCGTGTGTAAACGAGATCTTGGCCTTGGTAAGGTAGAGTGAAATGCACACATAAATGATGATTCCCCCTTTTTTT